>VNKF01011190.1:0-115316 GCA_008044355.1 Drosophila lacteicornis
TTTAATTATGTAATCAATCACGTGTAGCAAAGAATAAACTACCACTTAGGAATGGAACGTTAACTTGTGGATGCCAATTTCAGAAAAGAGGTCGCGTGTTCACCAATCAGCCGCTTTATAGCCTCAGTATTTACAGTAATTTGGAATTCGCTCTAAAAGCTTTTATGTTTTTTTTCTCAGTGGCTTCGCCGCGAGGAGCTTGACACTGGAAGTGTGACATTTCTAATTATCGAAAATATCTATCTTGGCGGGATTTTTTTAAAAAAATCACCAAATACCCTTACTCATTTTCCTGTTATCATGTGTTGGACCTGGACCCCTATTACAAGTAGCCTGAACTTGAGAAGTCAAAAACTCCCAAAGAGGACTTATGAGAATGGCGGAGAAGGAGAAGGGGAAATGCAGGAGGAGCGCTGCTTGTTTTGAGCGCAAACTTTGGCGCTGTATCTCCTTCTGCTGCTACCTCGATTTTCCCCCACGTCCTGTTGCCTTGATAAAGTTTAACTAGCGCCAAACACAAACACAATACACCCCTTACGCATACCATAAAGTGGGAAGGAGCTGATGGAATGCAATAAGCCACGAAGGCAGTGATGACAATTTGGCTGGGTTTTAGCTAATATAAAATGAAGGATTTAGTTATAAAAATTCTTGATTTGTTAGTTCTTATTTAATTATTTAATTGTGGTAATATTTTATTACTAAATATTAAAATATATTGAAATTAGAAAGCTTTTAAACTCCAAAAATTATTTTACTAATTTATAAATTCTTATTCGGGTCCGAGGCACACACATATCATAAGGTATTTTAACAGCAACTACTATTTTTGTTTAATAAAAAGAAAGACTTCTTTAAAATATTTTAATATGTTTATCACTTAATATGATCTGAAATCATTAGGTAATATTTTTAGATCGATCTGTGTTCCCAGGACCTTCAACCTTTGGCATCACTTCATATCGGTAGTGAGACTCGGGTGCATGGCAACGGTATGTGAAAAGTTTCTCCTTTGGCCGTGTTGTTTGTGTATTTACTTGGAAGCCGTTAAGTTTCATTTCCGTTTCATTTCATTTCGTTTTATTACTTTGGTCAGTTTGATGATTTTTTTTTCTTCGCTGGCTTCTATTTGTTCTAGGGCTCCACCCCTTGATTCTTGTTAGTTTTGAGTTCGAAATCACTTGCGCCTTTTGGCTTTTCGCCCCAAACTTCTCTTTTTATTTCTAGCTGCTTTTTCTGCTGCACTCGAGTTAATTGAAAGCTTAACCTTTACATGCACTTACAGTGGTGTTAAGGGGCGCAGGGGGCCACGCCCCCTTGTAATGCCCAATGTCAGAGCAATCAACGACACGCCCACCGTCGAATGATTCAACTCATCCGGACTTCGTCATCGTCTTCAGTCTTCAGTCTTCAGTCCTCTGTCGTCTGTCGCCTTCGTCATCGTTTTGGTTTCGCTTTTCGTTTTCATTTCGTTTCCCTCGTCTTCTAATTGCCGCTGACTTCTTCAGCTTCTTGGCCCGGTCTTCTTCGTTTGGGCCACATTACTTAAGCACGCGCTGTAAGCGATTGCCACACCCACCGATCCCTCCCGCCACGTCCCGCAAATAAGGTCAGCGAAGAAGCTCTGGGGTCTTGGGGAGCAGCAGCCGCTTCTTGGGCCCATTTTGGGTGTGTGCGGCATAACTAACCATACAGGGGGAAAAAATCATAGAAATTATATCTCTAGTTCTATCCACATACCAAAATTCAACTCGATTGGACAAGTACTTTGGTGACAAGGGAGATTTTAGTTTAATGTCTGGTTTACTTCCTGTTCGCAGTCTCCAAAAAGTAGGCAATGAATCTGGTGATCTAACTGTTGAGTATTTTAATGGTAGGGGAACTTACCATAACTTTCTTGTTTCGGGACTTTAATCTATAGTTTTCATAATATTTAAAATGGAAATTTATCAAACTATAATTTATATAAATTTAAAGTTATATAAATTATTCCCTGTGCACGCAACTACAACTACCATGGCTGGGACTACATCAACATCGACTACTTTGTCTGGCTCTTTGTTTTCTTAGCTGGGCGTCATCATTACCGTCAAGAGTCAGCCAGCAAACGTCTTGGCCCAGACCGCAATTTGCCTGTTAACTGGCAACTGCCAACTGGCAGTTTAACTGCGAGAAGGAATGTCGCCCACAAGCAAAAAGAAATAAACAAAAATAAAAGTTGACTGGTTTGCTAATACAGCACAGTGGGTACAACATTTCCAGCTACTTGGATAATCTTCAAGAAATAGTAAGAAAAGTTTAACTTAAATTTAAGTAAGGCATAATTAATAGTGTTTAAGCTGCCACTAATGTCATATTTGTGTCATCACTTTCTTTCTTGTCATTTTGGTGATGAAAAAATATGTTTTAATTTATATAATTTCCTTCTTTTGTTTTTCCTCTATTGCCCAAAGCTAAGCGCGGCGAAATGTTTATTTCGTGTCAGAGATCAGAGCAATTAGTGCAAGCTATTAGCTGTCAAAGTCATTAAACCCGGACTGGTCTCTGGGGTGACTTAAAATTTGACAAATCGCAGAGCGGGCCTATAGACAAACCTGAAGTGAATTTCTTCTTCAAAGGCAATGAACACACCCCGAGCTGGGGATCTTTAGTATGCTAAATTCCTCAAGGTTAGAGCTTTAATTAATTCGCAAGCGAAAAGAGGAGCAGTCACCGTCTCTGCGCGGCAATTGTATAATTAGTGCCAAGCCATCTCCATCGGCTCACTCTGGCACCCACACTTCCTTGGACACTCCTCCTCCGTTCGCGAAGGTGTTCAATTACACAAATGAATGCAGAGAAAACGTCAAAGACTTGGCATTTTCCACGCACAGCCTCAATAAATTTAAGTGTGCCATGGAAAGGGGCGTGGCTGACCAAAGCCTCGGCCCACGAAAAGCCCACTAAATTATTTCATTGATGAGCTTGCCTTGGGTGGGCACTTGAATTCGCTTTCTCAGTGCTCGGAATAAGTCTTTCGATGGGTTGGGCAGCTGCCTCAAGTCGGCCGGCATCCATTACAAGGCGAAGTCGACATAAAT
Organism: Drosophila lacteicornis; assembly: GCA_008044355.1. Taxonomy (NCBI): domain Eukaryota; kingdom Metazoa; phylum Arthropoda; class Insecta; order Diptera; family Drosophilidae; genus Drosophila; species Drosophila lacteicornis. The sequence continues at coordinate 3,081 of VNKF01011190.1, forward strand.
AAATAAATAAATATTTCCCCTCGCTGAAATCTATTTGAAATGCAAAGCTCGAACTGGATAATATGTCAACTCTGAGAGCAGGAATTTCTCAAATGGAAGTCTATTAAATTTCGAGAGTGTTTTGTTATTGTTTGCAGAATATATAATTCAAGGGTGTTACATGTAAAACTGGCAGGTGGTGAAAAATTTACCCTTTTATAGCTTTAGTTTAAGGAAATACTTGCCATCGAAATACTTTCAGTTTGTTGCGTTTTAAGATTCTTATGAGCTTTGCATAATTGCATTTTATGTCTGAATTTATTCAATATTCCGTTTAATTCAATGCTAATTATAAGCGGCAGAAAAGTCTTAATTTAAACCAACAGACAATTTTCAGAAATGCACACAGCAATTATACTTAATCATTTTGGTGATTCCTCCGCTTCCATCTGCATAATTCAGCTCACACGCATCTTGATTGCAAAATCGGCAATTCAGCAGAAATTGCAACATAAACGAATGAAAAATGTCTTCGCTTGTTTTTTTTTGTTTTTCGGCAGACACCACCCTGCTAAAGTTTTGGGAGAGAAAAAGAGCTGTTTGTGGGACTGTTATTGCCGGTGGTATAACAACTTATCGCACAGCTTGCCGCAGCTTCTTGCAACACCCGGCGCAATTTGCAACATAAGGCACACGAGCTATGTATATAAACGGAGAGACTCGGACCCCGAATAGGGATTTAAATGTTGTCGTGATACCCTTGATATGGGCTATGTTTTTAGGCGGCATTTGGTTCCAATTTTATTATGAATATTTTTAGAATTAAGGAAGTTTATAGTTTGGGCTTAAAATAAAATAATAATTTTATTTTTCAACTTGGAAATATTGAAATAAATTACCTATTTATGGTAAAGCTGAGTTTGGAATTTATATCTCATATTTATTAATATTTATTTATAGTTACACTTTTAATTTAAATCTCTTAACTAACACATTTTTCTGTGGTTAAAAAAAGAAAGCTATTTCCAACAAATAACTTAATCATACTAGGTAGTAAACTATAGCCCCAAGGGTGTGTACCTGTTCGTATTCATTGCTCTGTACCCACTCGACAAATATAATAATAATAATAGAGGTAAAAAGTAAATAACAATGTCGGGCAAATAAATTACGAGTACTCGCGCCGCTTGTACATCTCACCTTTATACTTTTATGATTTAATATGGGAAAATGCCTCTAAAATGACCAAAAAAGCGGAGAGGCAAAATGAAAACAGATGCAGAGACACAGCGTGGTGGGACCACTTGGGGCGGCGAGCGGGTGGCGTTTGGCAACACGTGAACAATATAATCGCAAAAATTGCTTTTTCCTCCCCACTTTTTTTTATATTTTTTTTTGTCGTGTTGACTCTGCCACTTACCTGTGTCCCGAGCCTCGTTACACCTGTGTGTGTGTGTGGCATCGCTGATGGGGCAACAAGTGCTGCTTTTATGGCCACTTGTTTATTGTTTTTTGGACAACATCGCTGATAGTCAGCAAAAAGCTGAAAACTTTTGGAGTAGTTCCATCACAACTATTTTTTGATGATTAAAATGGCATCAAATATGTAAAGCTCGCGAGTTTTTGTCATAATTATAATTCACAAATTATGGTAAAATTATTTGAAAATATTTTATAATAATTACATACTGGGTTTTATTATAAACTGATGGACAGGACAGAGTTCTCGCTTATACATTGACAAAATAGCGGAACAGAATTCACTGTGGTTATATTTATTAATTTCATTTTATTAAAAAAATAATATAATAGTGAGCCCTAAAATATATTTAAAGAAATCCAAACCTTTTAAATTTGATCAATTTCAATAATATTCCAACTGAGCAAACTTGAAGCTCAAATCAGTTTTGAGTTCCGTTGGTTTCATTTTAGAAACAATACTTTTTTTTTATAATACAAAATTGTGAAGAGTCGGACCGAGCTTTTCAGATTCGTTTAGCATTGTGAGTGACGTTGAAGCCCAGCTGCAGAATGGTCGCTCCCAAGGCAGTGGAGATGGTGAACACCGATCGCATTCGGATTAAGCGAGACACCCAGAATGGGAACCCCAACCCGAAAAGCATCCCGAAACCGAAAGATCACATCGTCCTGAGCAGGACTGCCTCTCCCTCAGCGAGTCGGCCCTCCTGGATAGTGAAGCTCCAGCGCGAGATAGACCAGGTGAAGGCGGCCGTGCAAACGGAGCCGCAGGGCAGCGACCTCCGCATGCTCCTGTTCACGGCGGCGGCCAGCAACGAGCGGTACGCGAGCACGCTGGTCCCGTTGCCGCCGCAGTTTAGGGCCCCAGCGGGATCTGGCTGCCAGGTGGATCGACTGCGTCGCGCCATCGCCAATAACTGGCCCAGCTGTCGGGTGATTCCGCAGATCTTTAACAACGAGGAGGAGCTGACCGACCTGGTGCCCGATGATATTGATGCCATGCACCTCCTGCATTGGCTACTGTTGCCCAATCCCTGCTACCCTTCGATGCGCCGCCTATCGGTCCTGCACCTGCGCCTGCTGTGCCGCATCCTGGGCCTGGCCTGTCCCACCGAAGAACCCCGTCAGCTGATAAGCATCGGCTACAAAAGGAGTGGTACGCAGGAGTGGAAGTGGCTTCAGGAGTCGGAGCAGGACCAGTGGCAGCGAGAGAAGGTATATCCGCGCAACTACGCCTTTCTGGGCCTGCCCCTCAGCCAGGTGTATCGCTTCCTGTACACCGGTCGCCTAAACATACCCGCCGGCGAACCCATCCGACTGTATTCCCAACTGGAGTCGGCTTTGATCCATTGCCTAGAGCCAGAGGCGCCACAGCAGCCACAGCAGACACAGCAGCCACAGGAGGAGCATCAGGAGCAGCAATCGAAGGCGGAGTATAAGCACAATCCTGGTCAGTTGTGCTGGAGCAACTCCATTATAAGCCGCACGGAGCAGCGGGCGCTCATCATTTGCCAGCTTCCCCCTGAGCTGGACGAGGCCACGGCCAGCTCCCCGCAACGCCATTTCCTCGAGTTCTTTGTGCAGGAGTCGACGGCTCTGAAGCCCTGCTACCTGCTGATGTACGACGAGCCGGTGGCTGCCAAGATGTTGTTCAACTGGCCGGGCAGCCCCGTGGAGGTGTCGCACCCGCCGGCGCGATCGCTGGTTAACCTTTACCCCCGCAAGCTGATTGGAATGGCACGCTACGTTGGCGGGCGACTGGGCGCCTTTAAGCGGCTGCTTTCCGATCTATAGAAGCCACAAAAAAAAAAATTAAATAAGACTTTACACACCTAGAGCCAGTCAGACATCAGGATCAGTGGCCCAGTCCCCCGATACCGCATTCCAGGTGTGAATAATGGACAACGAAGAAGTATAGTTGGCGCTTCTTGCCGTATTTACCATTTGCAAATTATAGATTATTGTGAATAGCTTTTAAAATAAAAATATTACAAGATATAACAAACATTGCTAGCCAAGGCACCAGCTTCTTGCCTGTTTCTTGAGCTCCAATTCCACAAAATCGGTTCCCTCCAGTCAACCCTGCCATTTAAGAGACAAAGGGATAATATGAAAAGACCTGCCCAAAAGTTCGCGTCCCTTTCAGCGTTTAAACAGACAACTATGCTCGAAAACCGAAGGAGAAAAAAACGAATCAAGCCCGCGGCTTTTGGTCGCAACTCCCCCCATTAGGCCAGCGCGAAATGTTGGCCAAAATCAGGGCAGACATAAAAGTGGGTGGGTTGAGGGGTGGGTGTTTTTTTGGGGGCGGGTCACGTGCTTCGGCGAAATCTCATCAATCAAAATCTTAGTGTGATAATAACGAGCGAGAGAAATCACAAAACATTTCTTTCAACTAGAAAGCTCCACTAACCCACAATTCGGTTGAGGATGATGTCTGAGCGAACTCCATGATGATGATGTGGGGGAAATGTGGGAGACCCCGCTGACGTAATGACCCGGCTGAGGGGCTTTTTCGGGTCTTTATCCTTCTGTGAGACGAAGACGTCGCGCAATTTCCCGAGGCCTCCGGCTAGCCGCAGACAACAAATCGAAACTTCCGCCTCATGTCGGCCTGGCCTTAATTTGAAAGTTAAGCGTTATAAACACGTTCATTTAACGCCAAGCCCTCCCCCACTTTTCGCTTTTCCAGCATTCGCCCTGCGGCCATGTATCCATGGGTTCCAAAGCTAATGTTGCGCGATTTCGAAACACAAATTGCTGTCATTAAAATCATTTCAATGCGAATAAAAGTTGTGCCAAAAAAAAAAAAAGCTGTCGGAAAAAGAACTAAGTAAATAAGAAGGAAAATCAAATGGAAATGGCTGGGCCCGACCACAGTAAAAATAAAATTAGAGGCGTTGGGAGGCAGACTTTTGTCCGCCAAATGGAAATTGAAATTGTAATGAAATGGAAAGCGGAGGAAAGCTGGGCCATGCAATTAGACGTCTGCTTGAGAGTCAAGTGAATTTAAATAATAATAATAATGAGAAGTTCATAAATATCTCATGAAAGTGAAATTTGCATTAGACACTTGGAGAACATCTCTTCTTTCTCGGGTTTGGGGATTAAGTTATGTTTGAAGCGAAATTGTGGATGAATATATTCTGTTGTTATGAAATGTATTATACAAATTTGTGAATTGATTCTAACTGTTATGAAAATACAATTAAATACAAAATTAAATGTAAGAAAATAATTAATTATCCTATTTGATTTCCTTTTAAAAATCGTATCCAAAACATTAGCTTTTCGCCTTAAACTATTACCAAGTCCAAGTAATAATTGAAACCAATCTGTGTGGCCTGCAAAAGGTGAAAAAGTTTTCATTTCGAAGTGCTCTTTTGTCTCGGAATTTCCACAAGTTGAGCTTGGAGGTATTTTCCACCCACAGAATATCGCCGGGGAGCTGATTGTGTTGACCAGAGTAATGCCTCGATTTAAATTGCATTTGTTGGCAACTTCAGCTGCAGCCGGCAGCGTGTCATAAATGTCGGCAGACAAACGAAATGAACTGGGGCACGTCCCTCATCCTTATCCCCGACTTAAGCCCCAATCCTAATCCGCCCTCAGTTCTGGAGTTCTGGACAGCGACTTTGGCCGGAAAATTGGAAAACGCCAGCCGCACACACACACACATACACACAGGCAAACAAACAAACACAGCAGCCAGCCAGATGCGACCCACAGACACACTTGACATCATCGTTGCGTTTGACAAGAAAACTGATTTGTCATCGCCGTAATGAGCTTGGGGCCCTGGCTCCTTGGCTCTTACCTCAATGAGAGGGCAAAAGTAAAGCACAAAATGCAATAAGCAGTTGCCATTAAGTACGAGTGTGGGAGAAAGATTTCGCGGAACTGGAGCCAAAGGCGCCAGTTGGAAGCTGGAGAGTTATTCAAGGTGACACAAAGTTGACATTAAAATTTATAAAATACATATGAAAATATTTGTCAAGAAGCTACAACCCAAAGCGAACAAAAATAAATTATATAAAATATTATTATATAACCAGAATAATTATTAAATAATAATTTTGACTTACTCATATATGTTACTTGTTCAATAATTAATTTAATAATAATATTTTTTAATTAAAAAGTAATAATTCCCTTATTAAACCCTACGGAAAATCCTATGAAAACTATACCACCTTCCTGCCCTGGAAATTGTGAGGTAACTCGCTTGCATGTAACTTTCAAGTCTGTTGCAGTTTTCTCATTAGCCACAAATCCCCACATAAACTTCCGACAGTGAGTGGGTAACAAATATCTGTGGCGCTTTTAAAAAAGTATGAGAATGTCAAGCAAAAGTATTTACGCATCAAATTGAAAGAAAACTAAGCGAGGAACAGCTTATTTGTTTTATTATTAAATATTTTCAAAACTGTTTTAATAAAAGAAATTGAATCAAAATTAAGAAATATAAGAAAATTTAATAAAATAAATCTTATAAAGAGTTAAATTTTTGTTATTAATATATTATTCATGAATAAATGAAAATCCTTAAGTAATATTTGTACCAAACATATATATTTATTATATTCATTATGATAAGTATAAGATCATGTTGTCGAATTTATTTAATAACCCAATAAATAATGCGTTTTTACTATTGCTACTTATACCATAAATCCCTGAGGCATGTTATCTCTTTTATTAAGCCAACGTCAAAGTTGATTAGCTTGTAAATTAAATTATCGAATGCTTCGGCTTTCGGTTTGCCGCTACAATATCATAGAGTGGTCTGAAATTGAATTGTTATTGAATTCCGTTTCCCCTTAAGGGGGGCACTCAAACCGCTCCCCAGGTGGTGACATGATTACCTGTCAGAGTAACTAACTTTAGCCCTCATCCCAGCCCTGAGATGATGGCAAACGGAATGGAGTGTGTTGGATGCTGTTAAACCAGCATGCCTTCTGTGCTACATGTGAGAGTATGTATCCAACCCACTTAGACACACACACACTCGTTCGAGGCAAGGTCAACGGGGTCGCAGTGCATTTAAGCGTTTGCGGCAGCTAACTAACTAACTAAAAGTGGAGAAGAGCCCAGGGAGAGGGGAGCGTACACAAATAAAGAGAGAGAGCTGGAGAGCTGGCAGCCTTTTGGTTCTAATAAATTCAGCTCATGAATTGCAGCCCACACACGCCCGCACCGCTGCAATTACCAAGTGGTAAGTGGTAAGTGGCAAGTGGCAACTACTTGCAACCACTCAGCAACTTTTGCCTGCTCTCCTCTGCCCTGCCCTGCTCTCGGCACGCATTAAAATTAAAATCTAAATCAACTTAATTATTTTCCACCTAGAACTGACACAGTTCTTGTTTGGATTGAGTTGTTCCCATTTCATGCTGGCGAACTGAAAGCAAACTCTTCCATGGAACCGCTCGAAACACGTTCCATATATTGCAATGTGGTTGGGTGACAATAATTCCAGCCGCCGCAGCATCCGGTTCTGATCTGGTCCCGTTGATGGTCTGGACCGGGTCGAGCTCTGGCATCTCGACTCGGTCTGGATTCTGGTCTCCTCACCGTTCTGGCCGGTCTGCTCTGCTCTGCTCTGGCCTGGCCCATTCGCTGTCGTCTGGCCATGTCAGCAATTAGATTACACCGTGTGTGTTTGCGACTGTCTGGGCGTGCTGTTGGCTGCGATTGTGCGTGATTTGTGTGGACCAGGGCTGGCAAGGGGGATCCGGGTTATAGGTGCTGGAGAAACCCTTTACATTTAAATTTTTAAGCATTTTTGGTATCAGGTAATATTTTGGTTAAAAGTAAAAAGCAAACACATGAACTTAAAAATTTTTAGTCCTTATTTGGATACTAAAATTACATTTTTATATAATAAATAAAATGTTAACTAAATAATGAAAGCTTTCTAAATATTATAGATACATTTTGTGTCAATCTGGTGTTCCGTACATCGATCTGTATCATGTTACAAAAATTGCAGCAGAAATCTAATGTAAATAAATCATTTAAAATATTTTAAAATAGGTTATTCAGTTGATGTCCTATTTTTTCCGGCAAAACAAGTTCTTGAAATGACATTTAATTAATAAATTTTAAAAATTCGCAATTCTTTTGTTGTAATATATTTTTTTTTATTAAAAACTTTAAATTCTTGTTGATTTCATTAGATAAGATTTATGTTAAAATTTTCCCAGTGATTTTTGGTTGTCTCCACCTTTTTTGGAATCCTTCACTGCAGCCCTGTCCAATTCAGTTAGCACACAAATACCATTTGGCCGGTGACCGGGTCTTGTTTAGTTTAGCTGCATCGGTGTTTTTGTTATTGTTCTTTGCCGTCGCTCGCAACTGACTGACGCACTTGTAGTAACTGCATCTGTGTGGCGTCTGTCGCTGCCTCTGTTACACATACGCCGCGTTGTACACGTCGCTCATCCGCCGCATGACGCTGCCCACTAAACACCCACGTCCACCCATTCCACCCCCTGGAGTACCGCCCACTCTTGTTTGCGCACACGGCAACGTGTTGAATGCAAATGAATTTCATTTGCCGCACTCGTTGTCATTGTTGTTCGCCGCTGTCTCTTTCTGATTCCCTCCTCCCATCTCTCTCTGTTCCTGCCACAGTATCAGTGGCTCTGTCGACCGTGATTTATGTGAACAGACGTTGCCGATTGTCGCCGCCTTCTGGTTACGCATGATTTCAACGAATTTTATGCATTGAACCCAGAGATCCGGTCAGAAATTGAAATCTTGTTTACCACAAATATGCTTTGTAAACAACTGCCAATTCAGACTTGGCTTCAATTCAATTAAGCAGCTTTTAATTTGATATATTTGTGAAAATGTCATAAAAATTGTTAAGCTTATTATTTGTCAGTATTGAAAACGAAGAGGAAATACGCGAATATAACAATGGGCAAAAGAGGAAGTCGCTAGTTTTGAGTGAATATGTTTTTAGGAAGCCAGCAAAAATGTTTCCTTTGTTTTTGAGAAAACAATAAATAGTACAATATGGCCTTAAATTTAATAGATATGTCAAGTGGATTTAATAAAAGCATTAAGTAACTAAATTCAACACTTTGAATAAAGTTTATTAAATTATTACAATTAATTTAAGAAAATTAGCATTGAACTCAGACTTAAAAATGTATATCTTCCTAAGAAGATCCTTTACTAACCCTGTTCTAATTATGATAATTTTAATATGCGCTTTACAATAATTAAAGTATTAATAACAATTTCCCGGCTAAGAAATCATAAATAACCTTAATATTGCATTATTAGTATTGTTAATTGCCATAAGATAAGAAGCTTTATACTTAAATGAACATTGTCCATTCATTCTTAGGTGCATTTCCCCATTTTTCAGGCTGAAACCCAGAACTGCAGGAAGTGCTTGTTCTCCTAAAGAAACCAAGCTACGTTAATTGGATCGTCAAGAGATTACCAACTAAATATCTCTGGTTTTATTTCACAATTCACACTCATACACAACTCTTGTGCAATATGAATGGCTCGTAATTAAGATTGGCATTTAGTTGCCGGCCAGCTTGAGTTATGCCATTGAGTTGGCATTCAAAGAGCAAGTCAAATAATCATAAATATTTAACAAATTACTCCGCACACAGCAGACTTTTTAAATTTAATTAAAAATTTAAATGCGCAAAACTGGGCAGACTCTCAACGAAACACACATATGGACACACACAGGAGCATAGAGAGAGGGCAAGCAAACAAATTCGCCAAACGGAAGGAGTGGCTGTGAGCCAAAGCGACGGGAGAATTTAAATAAAGCGTATAAAATACAAGAAGCGTGCACTTTATGACTCCCCCTAGTACCCTCCAGCCCCTGGACTCACCCCCAACTCGTATACGGCCATCAAAATGCGCTCCGGAGCGAGCAGCGCTCACAGCGCCAATTACACGGGGCCCGGTCATAAAAATAAAGCCCAAATAAATACACTTAAAGCGAGAGGAAGGAGCCCGCTTCTGCCACGAAACGGACAAAGTTCGGTGGCAAACGCCGAAAATGAGAGACGGCTTGTGGGTCAGGACACATACTATACAAGGACAGTGGTCGTCATACAGACAGAGTTTAAAACTCTATTATTAAAACTAGATTTTAATACATTGCAATATTTAATATAATAATAAGAAAACTTGTAGCGCTGGGATGTGTTACATAAATGAATAAATAAATTAATTGTGTGACTTTAAACTGTTAGTACAAACGATAAAAGCAAGCATAATAATACGTGAAAAATATTTCGGATATTAATATTTAATATTAATAATAATTATAAATATTCCAATTAAATAACGCTTCCTAGTAATATATATTTTATAACTGCAAGCTTATTTTGAGTTTTATACATTTATACATTACATTTGTTTTTTGTCAGAATATCAAATCTTTCACATTAACACTTTAATATGTTTTTCTAGCTTTTAAAAATATGTCAGTAATTTACATAAATAAGTAACATTTATAATGCTATTTTTGGGATAACTTAAAATTTAAATCCTATGTAAACACACATAATTTTCAATAAATTAAACAAAATATTATGGACAGAGCTTGTCCAACCGCACCCACTGTCTCGTGGTTGGTTTACCGTTTTGCAGCTCGACGCTGGCATAAATCAAGCTATTTAAATGGACATTTCTCGCAATGAAAAGCGGGGTCCGAGTCGCTTTGGTTGTTGGTTGTTGGTCGGATTCCTGGCCGGTTGGTGCGTGGAGTAATTACAATTACACCTGCACCACAGAAGCAGTAAAAGCCGGCGGTCGGAGGGCGGAGGGCAGGATGGTAAAAGGACCAGAAGTCCGCGCGTGCCATTGCAGTAAATTATAATTACGCGCAGTCAAAAGTTGACTTTTATTAAATTTTATTTATAATGCTTAAAATGTCATTAGCCAACTGGAGCCAGGCTAATTGTATAGGGTCATGGTAAAAGCCTACATCATAAACGCGAGCCTAGAAAAAAAGAAAACACATTTAGGCCAACCAGAAATTACACATTGAAAACCAGAAAAACAAACAGATTCCCGGCTACGATTTGTTGGCCATTTATTTTTCTCACTGTCATTGCTTTGATTTGAAATAAATGCTGTCCCAAAAAAAGCTAAGGCAAAAACCAACCAGAGACAGGGACCAGGGACAGTGACTGACGTTTATCACGACATTGGACATTGGGGCACGATTTGTCAGAAATCCCATGCAGAAAACAAAACGAAATTGACTTTTTATGTGGCTACGTGAACAGCGGAAAGCAAAAAGCCCGATTCGATTCTGTAAGCCCGTTGCGTACATGGGTTAAGGCATTCCGCATTTCCAAACACACACAGCAGATACCCAAAGTGCCCATAAATAATCAATCAGCGGAAGAGTCAAACGAAATATTCACAATTTTCGAGGCTGATGATGATGGTGATGGTTATGGGCTGGGACTGGGTATGGTTACGGGTATGGGAGCTGCTTTTTAGCTGAGTTAGATTAGCGGAATCTGGCGGCATCTGCAAGCGCATTATTTTTTCATTTTTCACTTCTTGGGCAACACCTTGCAGGCACAGTGAGTTTTATGTATTTAAAGACAGATTTTATCTAAGATAACACATTTCTTACAAATATTCATATAGATAAATAAATATATTTTTTTAATTTCTATATTAAAGAATAGTTAATAAATTTATTTTACAAATTTGTTCCATATTTATTTGAATTTCTAACAACAGTTGGTAAGTTTTCTATAAAGCATATTATTATTAAAATTTGTAATATTAAAATTTGCACTGTGCCAGAGAAAATGATGTTAAAAGTCAATGTGTCAAAGTGCTGACCCAGTCGTAAAGCTGCGGCAGATGCCAAACTGGTTATTTGCATATGCGTTTGGCTTTGTGATGGCCAAACAAGTTTTAGCAGCAGGAACTTAAATATGTTACCTCAATAAGTATCTTAAGAAAACAGATGTAACCAGCAAAAAACAGTTAACATATTATTAGATATTATTTTTATTCAGCCAAAAGCCCTACAGAAATCAATGAATTCTTATAAAAAATGTAGAAACATCAAGAGAATTTCATTTTGACGTTGTCTTACTTTGCAGTACTTGAATTTAATGATTTATCTTCTACATTTTCCTAGCAATAATAAGCAACTTATAACCTTCAAACTGTCTAAACAATAACAATAAAAACCGGTTCAAGTAAATAAATACAAAAAGAAAAGGAAATGCCCCTAGGGGCACTGGAAATGTCGTAGAATTCTGTTCTCGAATGTTGTGTGCTCAACGGATTTTCAGCTGTGACTTCAACTCGAGCTAAATGTTTCGGAAACGGCAATGCAGGCCCGGATGCATTTTGTGTGAGCACACATGCACTAACACTCGCAGTCAGAAGAGAGGCATTACACATACGCCGTGTGGAACACAGCTGGCTGGGCTTGCAGTTCGCGCTCATCTCATCATCAGCCAATGCCTTGGACTGCAATTTGGCAGCGAGACTGAGAGAGGGAGGGAGGGCCATAATCGGGGAAGTGGTGTATACAGTTCACTGCACTTCATATTGCCTTTGGGTTCGTGTTTCTGCCATGTAATGCTGTCTTAATACCTCGCACTAGTGGCTTACTAAAACCATAAGGTGTATTATATAATAAGGAGTTGATTACAACTATTTTTTAAAATTTTTATTATTATTTTTCACTTGATTCTTTACCACATCGCCAAATAACCAACTAATGAAGTATATCAACCATTAACGTCAGCATTTTAAAGTCAACATCAATTTTAAATTACTTAATTGTATTAAATGAACGCAATAAATCTTCTTCAAAATAATTCATAAGTAATTATTATTTATAATTAGTTTTTATATTTTATTCCATTAAAGGGTCTCTTTTAGTCCAAATTAGGAAACAATCTTCTCTATCCTAACTGTTATAGTTATCTAACGATGTCATTGATTTTCTTTCAATTTTCATGTTAAACTAAGCAAAAAAAAAAAAAAATGTAGCAAATTCTGTTTGCGCTTCTCTGTAATCACTGCAATTGTATAAAAGTCTTCTCATTCCTCATTTTTGGATGTGTAAGCTTGAACTGTGTTTATTTTAATCAGAATTACTACAAATAATGCCAGTCAATAATCGAATTATTAAATGTATAACAAGATCAAATGCCTTGTGCAATGCAGTAATCCAATAATATTCGCAAACCAATAAATATACCGTGCCACTCGACACGTTCTTGTAGTTTCCTTCCATTTTTGTGTCACGAAATTGGCTTTTATTACGCATACGCAGCGTTGACTGCACTTGATAACTACTTCAGCGCTTCGTGCTTGGGAAATATTTATGCGATTCCAGTGCACAGGAAAAGAAGAGGCGACCGGCAAAAAGAAAACTGTCAGAAGACACAAATAAATAAATGCCAAAATATATTCTGCAGCAAGTTGTCAGCACAAAACCTAAGCAGGAAGGAAATTATGAAACCCCGAAGAAACACCAACAAAAACTGTAAGTCGAAACGGCAGCAAAAACTTTTATAAAATGTTAGCTCCAGTGCCTTTCATCGTTCTTCCTTTTTTCTGTGTGGCCATGAGTGTGCAAATTCCTTTCGGCTTTTGTCTAGCTCAACTCGCATTTTATAATGTGCATATTTTATAACATGTTTATGTATTTCCCTAAAACCCAAAAAGAACAAAAACAGACACGTAAAAATGTGTGGCACCGACAACTGAACAAAAAAGATGCAACAAGTCAGTTTGTGAATATTTTGTTCGGTTGGGCTTAGCGATGATATTGAGGAAAAATGGAAATGGAATGCGAGTAAAGGGAATAGTAATATAATAATAATTAGTATTATTTATATAGAAATGTAGGTAATGTATAGAAAAGTATAGATTTGGAATTTTTAATATTACAGTGCATGAAAAGTTATTCAAATATTTTTTTATAAGAAATGTGTGTTCCCAAGTGCAGTTATTACCACAATTATGAAAAAAATAGTACCTAAATCCCTTATAAAAACCTAAATTCAATATGTATTATATTAAAAATTAAACAATAATTTTATTTTTTAAATAAAAGTGGTAAATAATGCATTTATTTGTTGTTCCGTCTCTAACATTTCACACCCCCTTGACTTACGACGTCATCACCAGAAAAGAGCCACGGAGGCTAGAAAAAAACAGAAGCCACAAAACAAAAGCGAGAAAAAATTGCTCTGCTGCACGGTAATAAAAAATGCAATAATAACAAAAACAATAACATCGCTGCGGAAAGGGAGAATAAAAAAAACAAGTTTAAACACTCGCCAGAGTGTCAGAAGAAATTTGCATATTTTATTAGCATGACGGATGACAAATTTGGACTGGCTCTGGCTTGCATTTTCCTTCCCAGTCAAAGTCATTTGCGGGGCGGAAACAAGATTTTATTAACTAATCTGTCATTTGCTAAGAAGCAAGGACCTAAGGACGAATCGCATTCCCATTGACGTCACCAGGTCGCCAGGCACACCGGCTCCGGCTACGGCTCCGGCTACGGCTCCGGCTCCCATGGCCCTGCCGCACGCAAAGTGCAATTTCCGGCGGAAATGTGAGAAGGATTCCGTAATCTAATTTTAATGATTTTGCTTTCCATCCGCGAGGCCAAGTGGCTGGGATTGGATTCGATTTGCCGGTGCTGTTGGCTTTCCAGAAAATTTTGAAATTAACCCAATTTCGAAAACGTTTTTGTGTTGCCGCCGCTGACGCTGCCGTTTCCGTTGCCGTTGCCGCCCTGCAAAATATTCAATTATACGAATTTTCTATGTCTGGATGTGACAAAATGCCACACAACAGTTGCGAAAGTTTTTCCTCCGTCTTCTATATTTAGCCATGTCCTGATGGTAATGACGTCAGTGGCCTGTTTTCCTCCAACTTTGCTCTCAAAGCAAATTAGCCAAGGGGGGCGGTGGCGAAAGGGGCCGCTCCCAAAGGGCGGGGCGTGCCAAAGTGCCATTCAAGCTGGCATCTGTGTTAAAAGTTAAAAATTAAGCGAGCAACGCGAGGCGGCGTTCGGGGTTGAGGGTGAAGATCAGGGGGCTGAAGCGAATCTTTGTAGCAGTCAAAGAAAATGAAAGCTGATTAATGATTAAGCGAGCTGAGGGCGTCTCGATGGGCGTGGCAAGCTGTGTGTGTGTGTGTGCTAGCGACTAATTAAACTAATTAAATGTGTGAAACTCACGGCATTATTTGCCAAATGCTCTCCAGATGCGGGCAAATGGGATTTTTCCACCCCTGCTCGGCCCGTGTTTTCCTTTTCGAGATTGTCTTCAATCTGAAAGCGGTAAATAAGAGGTAAGACGGAATTTAAATGGTTTTCCTTTGGAAAGGTTTTAAATTTTTTATTTTTTGAATTTCTGTAGCATATGTTTATGGGTTACATATCAAGCAATATATTTTTCTCTATCTATATCCTTCCTATGCATTTCCAATCGAATTTCTCCCAGATTTACATTTACATTTAAATTTAGATGAATGATGACTTACGACTTCAAGAAACAAATCCATAATTTTCCACTCAGCCCAACGTTGCATGCAAATGGCGAATGAATTTGCGGAATGCACAAGACTTTTTGGCTACCAGGAATGACTGATCAAATTCTAGGCACTGACCCAAAAACAATCGGACACAAAACTTTAATCCCCTGGGCCTAATTAACAATAATATGTTTGGTTTTGTGCGTGGCAGCGGTAGGCTGGTAAACATCCCCAAAATTGTGAATTTTTCCCCACAAGCCCACACACAGAGAGCGCTTGTCTTTTGCAGCGGACTCGCAACCCTATCCGGAGCTGCAGCTGCCGCTGGCACTAATGAGTTTTACCATATTCACGTATTGTTTGCTTTCGGGCCAGTCCAACATCCTGGCCCCATACCAACCTCATTGCATTGCAAATTTCAGCGCTGAAAATTTGCAAAAATGTTTTTTCTCTAATTACAAAATATCATGCGGCAGCCGCAGACGAGGCCCAAACGGCAATTGATGTTGATTAGGGCCTGGCAACTGGTCTGCGGTTGTCGGGTGTCGGGCAGTACGGGGAAGTCCCGTTCTGATCCTGCCCCTCGAATTTTCTTTCATCCAACAACACATTGAACTGCAGCCTCAATGGCTACTCTTTCGCTACTGTGTGGCTGCATTTTGTTTTCCTCTAATTCCATCTGTTTCCTCCAAACTTATTTCCCCTATTATGTGCTTGATTTGATATAATCGCTTTGGGAATAAAATGAAAATGTTTTGTAAGGAGGGTAAAGTTTAGCGGAATTTTAGTTGGATGTTGCATTACTATTTTTCCCTGGAAGTGATGAATTTTAGTAAAGAAAAAGTGGTACAAAATATATGACTTAAGTTTTTATATTAATATAAGGAAGAAGAATATACAACTTCAGTAATGATTTTAAAAATAAAATTTTAATTATTTCTAATAGATATTTTTGAAACTATGAAATAACTTTGTTCCAGCTAGTAATAATTTATAAAAGAATTTTATTTAAAAATCGACAAAATTATATGGTCTTCACCCTTGTTATCTTAATCAAACAAAAACACCTCTCAACGAGGAGAGGTAAAAGTGACGATGGAACATTCAACTAAAAAAATTTGTGATACCAAATTTTGTGTCGATTAATAATTATTTATAATTATTTAAACAAAAATATTTAAAAAAAATTTAATTAGTTTCAAAATCGGCAGTTAGCTGAAAAATTTAAAAAGGCAAAACAGGCAGCGTGCCGATTTTGAAACTAATTAAAAAAAACTGTTAATATTTTTGTTTGGCGGGGGCGGAACAGCTCAGTCTCGTCAGGATATGCTGCAACAAATTTGTATTTGTTGGCGCTGTGCCAAAATAAAAACTTCGGGGCTTAGATTTAAGTAATGTAATTATATATTTTAAATGGGGCTTTCACCTCTTTTGCACCACACCTGCCCTAAGCGGGGCACAAGACGCCCTATCTCTAACAATTAGTGCACGCCCGACTCGCCGGCCAACGCCTTCTGGGAGATCACGCCGCGCACACGCTCCGCTTGGACTGCTGCCTCCTCCGCTGCCCTCCTCTCCTGCCTTCTGGACTGCCGCTGCAGCCTCTGAGGCCACAGCTACAAAATTCCCCAACTGACTGCCCCGCCTCAAGACCTGCCTCTCTCTTTTATACCCCCCTGCAGCTGCCATTCAGCAGCCCTCTCTCCCGCCAAAACTTCGTTCTCTCAATTTCTCCGCTTCACTAAATCTCTATACTATACTAAATTCCCAACTGGTTCTGGCAAATGCTGACCTATAATAGTGACTAATTTCCTCGGGATTCCTCGATGATTCCTCGATGATTCCTCCGATGCGTCCTCCGATGATTCCTCCGATGATTCCCCCGAAGATTCCTCCGATGATTCCTTGAGGATTCCTCCGATGATTCCTCGATCGAGGATTCCTCGATGATTCCTCGATGATTCCTCGATGATTCCTCGATGATTCCTCGATGAATCCTCGATGATTCCTCGATCGAGGATTCCTCGATGATTCCTCGATGAATCCTCGATCGAGGATTCCTCGATGATTCCTCGATGATTCCTCGATCGAGGATTCCTCGATGATTCCACGATGAATCCTCGATGATTCCTCGATCGAGGATTCCTCGATGATTCCTCTATGATTCCTCGATGATTCCTCGATGATTCCTCGATCGAGGATTCCTCAATGATTCCTCGATGATTCCTCGATCGAGGATTCCTAGATGATTCCTCGATCGAGGATTCCTCGATGATTCCTCTATGATTCCTCGATGATTCCTCGATCGAGGATTCCTCGATGATTCCTCGATGATTCCTCGATCGAGGATTCCTCGATGATTCCTCGATGATTCCTCGATGATTCCTCGATGATTCCTCGATGATTCCTCGATGATTCCTCGATCGAGGATTCCTCGATGATTCCTCGATGAATCCTCGATGAATCCTCGATGAATCCTTGATGATTCCTCGATCGAGGATTCCTCGATGATTCCTCGATGATTCCTCGATGATTCCTCGATGAATCCTCGATGATTCCTCGATCGAGGATTTCTCGATGATTCCTCGATGAATCCTCGATGAATCCTCGATGATTCCTCGATGATTCCTCGATGATTCCTCGATGATTCCTCGATCGAGGAATCATCAAGGATTCATCGAGGAATCATCGAGGAATCCTCGATCGAGGAATCATCGAGGATTCATCGAGGAATCATCGAGGAATCCTCGATCGAGGATTCATCGCGGAATCATTGAGGAATCCTCGATCGAGGAATCAACGAGGAATCATCGAGGAATCATCGAGGAATCATCGAGGAATCATCGAGGAATCATCGAGGAATCCTCGATCGAGGAATCATCGAGGATTCATCGAGGAATCATCGAGGAATCATCGAGGAATCATCGAGGAATCCTCGATCGAGGAATCATCGAGGAATCATCGAGGAATCATCGAGGAATCTTCGATCGAGGAATCATCGAGGAATCCTCGATCGAGGAATCATCGAGGAATCATCGAGGAATCTTCGATCGAGGAATCATCGAGGAATCATCGAGGAATCCTCGATCGAGGAATCATCGAGGAATCATCGAGGAATCATCGAGGAATCCTCGATCGAGGAATCATCGAGGAATAATCGAGGAATCATCAGGGAATCATCGATCGAGGAATCATCGAGGAATCCTCGATCGAGGAATCATCGAGGAATCATCGAGGAATCATCGAGGAATCATCGAGGAATCCTCGATCGAGGAATCCTCGATCGAGGAATCATCGAGGAATCCTCGATCGAGGAATCATCGAGGAATCATCGAGGAATCATCGAGGAATCATCGAGGAATCATCGAGGAATCCTCGATCGAGGAATCATCGAGGAATCATCGAGGAATCATCGAGGAATCATCGAGGAATCATCGAGGAATCATCGAGGAATCATCGAGGAATCATCGAGGAATCCTCGATCGAGGAATCATCGGAGGAATCATTGAGGAATCCTCGATCGAAGAATCATCGAGGAATCCTCGATCGAGGAATCATCGAGGAATTCTTGATCGAGGAATCATCGAGGAATCATCGAGGAATCATCAAGGAATCATCGAGGAATCATCGAGGAATCCTCGAGGAATAGTATAGTATAGAGATTTAGTGAGCTGAGAAATTGAGAGAACGAAGTTTTGGCGGGAGAGAGGGCTGCTGAATGGCAGCTGCAGGGGGGTATAAAAGAGAGAGGCAGGTCTTGAGGCGGGGCAGTCAGTTGGGGAATTTTGTAGCTGTGGCCTCAGAGGCTGCAGCGGCAGTCCAGAAGGCAGGAGAGGAGGGCAGCGGAGGAGGCAGCAGTCCAAGCGGAGCGTAAGCGCGGCGTGATCACCCAGAAGGCGTTGGCCGGCGAGTCGGGCGTGCACTAATTGTTAGAGATAGGGCGTCTTGTGCCCCGCTTAGGGCAGGTGTGGTGCAAAAGAGGTGAAAGCCCCATTTAAAATATATATTTACATTACCTAAATCTAAGCCCCGGAGTTCTTATTTTGGCACAGCGCCAACAAATATAAATTTGTTGCAGCGAATCCTGGACGAGACTGAGCTGTTCCGCCCCCGCCAAACAAAAATATTTAAACAAATTTTAATTAGTTTCAAAACCAGCACGCTGCCTGTTTTGCATTTTGAAATTTTTCAGCTAAGTGCCGATATCTCAAGGGCTTTACGGCCATTAAAATAAAATTTTAATCTTAAAAAAATTGTTTTAATTCTAAATTCCTAATTATAATATTTAGATAAATTTTGTCAAGGCAAAGTAATTATCATATCAAAATACCTTCCCAACGACATATAGTATAGCACGTTTCTGTAACTTTAGTCGTTCAGAAGTTATGGGCCCGAGAAATTTCCTGTTTTCCCGCCAATGTAGCAATAAACGCAAAATTTAGACCAAATTAAAAAAAAAAAAAGTTAAAACTTTTTTTTTTAGTTTAAATTCTTTTAAGTTTCTTTTGATGGTTTTAAATATTATTGCATTGAGCTCGTCTCTATATGACTCTACTTGAGTTTTTACATAAATGTATGTATAGTGAATGTAATAGGTTACGTATATGGGATCTTTGCTACTAATTTTAATGAGTAATTTCTCGAGAAAGCGATTTTTCTGTGTTATTTATATGTGTTATATACCAAAAGTTGAGCAATCTCAAGGGCTATATGACCATGAGTGACAATCAAAATCGTTAGAGCCATTTTTAAAAAAGGTAAAAAAAAAAATTGAATTATAAATTCTTAAATATTATATTTAGATAAATTATGTCCAGGCAAAGCTATTATCATTTCAAAATAAGAAGTTATTTAAGAAGTTATTTTAGCTGTTTTTCCGCCAAACTAACGGGACACCCAAAAAGTGGTAGAACAAAAAATGTTCAGCTCGAGCTGTTTAATAAAATAAAAGTAGTTCCAGGACTCTAAAACAAAAAAATCGACAGACAAACAACTGGACAAACGTTCTCATTTCGGAAAGTCCGTTAAAATCTTGTTTATTGAATATCTTTTGAACGGAGTATCGGATCGGAATGATTGAGGTGTCATTCGACGCGTATTTGAAGCTAGATCACAACAACATTATTTGTTGAGTTTTGCTCCCCCGGCCCCAACAGCTCCAATATTCAAAATTATTTCGCACTTTCACTATCATTTCTCCTGAACTAATCCGCTTTTGAAAAATCGTAGTATGCTGTTTCAAAGAGGTGAACAATACCTTTCGATCAAGATAAATGGTTCCGATCGGACTATCGTAGCAGATTTTCAATTCTACGGCCTGTATAGAGCAGTCTCCTTACGTACCACAGTCTCGGTGCTCATCGTCACTACTTGGACTGCCGTCCACAGTGATATAATTTTTATAATTCATTTTTACTTAAAGAAAATGTGATAAATTACATTAAATTAAAGATTACTAAAGTGCCTAAAAGTATGCCACGACAACGTTAGAAATATTTATTAATTATTTATTATAAAATGTTTACTGTAATAATTTAATTAGATTTTACTGTTATCTGTCAATTCTATCATACCCTTGTAGTAAGGGGAAAATAAACTAAAAAATAAAAGCAAAGAAAAAAAACACTTATATTTCGATTTGCTGCTTTGTGACGCCATTCACTCGATCAAATTCGCAAAAGTGCAATGGGGAGAGCCAATTGAATGGGCGATGGGGCAGCTCTTCCATGATGTTTTTTCTCCTCTTTCACTCCCACACACATAAGTTGTATTGGCCCCACTGGTGTATATCTGGGCCAGAATTTCATCTATTTACAGAGTCTATCAGTGTTTTTCAATCACGACTTCACCTGGTCTTGGACCGGCTCCGCTACCTTCCCCTCCGTACCTCTATTTCGTGCTCTATTGCCCTTCCACCTGGCCACACACAGAATGCAACAGAGAAGGCAATGGGAAAAAGCAAAGCAGACAAAAAAATGAGAATCGAACGATTTTTCTAATAAAGAAATTGAACGAAGGACGCGCAATATTTCTAATGGACCAAGCCGGAGAGACTCCTTCGATTGGAAAATGTTCAAAGGATATGAGGTGTCAACTGATGAGCTTTCTGCCTGTCTCCTCCTCTCTTTCTTCGTTTTGCTGTGCTCGGTTTTCTCCTTGGTGTCAGTGTTGCAAAGCGAAAGTTATCAGGATCTGTCGATGAGTCTTTGGGGAAATGGATACTAGAGGGATATCTTGAGAGGGCAAAGGTATTTGTAGCACTTCATTTGTGATGTGTCCTTTGAATCCACAACAAAGAGGGCTAAGGTTTCGATTAAATTGATTGCACAAATTGTTGGGCATTTTTCCCTGAATTGTTTGTGGTCTATCGGGTATTTTGTATGCATTTAAACGGTAAAATAAATGTTTCAAAATTAGATTGAACTAAGATTATTATTTGCTGATACAAAATATTTTTAATCATGCAATTTTCTTTATGATTTACGGTTTGTCTTCTGAATAAAGTAAGTTATAATTATCTATAGATTTTATATATATGTGTCTTTTAGTAATTTTAGGGCTCTTCAAACCCAATTATTAAGTTTAGTTTTCCCCTGCTTGTGTACATTTATTTTCCTTTTATCTTAACCATTGTACGGACTTGACCCTTGGCGTAAATTGCAGACACCTGTCCTTATCACATGCCCATTCACATGATCGTGAATTTTTACAAGCAGCATTAGGTATTTGGGCAGCGAAATTGGGGAACGAACAAAGAAAAGGGCCAAAGTATCCCCTCATTTGTGGCAATAAGCGAGACAATAAACCATTATGAACCCGATAAGGAGCTGCGAGTGGAACAAAGCGGAACGAAACGGAAGTTGGGGCAGGACAGTCCCCCAGGATGCGGTTTCCCCTCTCTCCTCTCACCGACCTGTCATCGAGCTGCTTAGCGCCCTAATGCGATTATTAAGTGCCAAGTGCTCTGGTGTCGAGTAAAATTCATTATATTAGCCCAACACCGCTTGCCCCTTACCACTTTCCACTTTCCACGCCCTCGTTTCCGGTTCCGCTTTCGGGTCGCCCTCCCTGCACAGAGAGTTCGATGTCCTTGTTACTGTTTCCAATTCCACGTTCCCGTTCCCGCGGCGAGCACTCGCTCATGCATTGCGCGTACTCAATATCCTGTCCTTTCTCGCTCTGAAACGCGGCCGGTGACTGTGGCGCAATAAATTAGGGGCGCAAATAAATCATCCATTTTAATGTGACAGTTCCGACAAACGTTGCCCCAAAACAGGTCTGGATGCTGCTCCTGCTGCTACCAGCTCCGGTCTCAATTGGTTTCTGCTGCTGGCTGGTCCTCCACTTGAGTTCTGTCAATCGGCGATGGCGGCGTAACTTGGGTTGGGAAAAATATTAAACCGTTTTCATTTTTACAATATTTGGTATTCATACAATAAAACGATTAGTTCCTTAAAAATGTAAATAAAATATTGAGATATCCGAAACATGAATATATTTTGGAGCCATTTATGTAAGAAATTTTCTATATATACATATACCAAATTTAGAAAAAATATTATATAAAATATTTTACAGCTAAAAATATATTACATATTTATTTGTTAATGTTTCATTTATGTAATTTGGATAATTATATATATTTTTCCTATAGAATTATAATTTAAGTGGTCTGCCAAAGCTAAAAATATTAAAATCTCTTGTTTCTTGGCTCACGAAAGCATCTCTGCTGCCTCATCTAAAGATTGAACCACCGTAACTCCCCCTTTTTATTCGGCTTCTCTCACAGTCGAGCCCCCTATTTGTGAGCAATATTTTTTGGGTTCATTTTCAGGCGTGCCTTCAGCTTTTCTCTCGGCTGAGTTCCCATTGTTTGCACATTGTTTGACTGGCATTTAGCAGCCTCTGCCAGCTTCTGCCAGCCCCTGTTGTTTCCACTAAGTACTCGCCAAACTGCGGCACTTAATATTTTTGAATTGCTGCGCGTATGCGGTGTTTGTGGCTGTGGCTGTTTCGCTGGCCAAGAATGAGAATGAGGCCGGGTCGTGGGTACCGGAAGTGCCGCCATTATCTGACACTGTAAGAAATTCCGGGTGGCGGGCAATTTGTTGGACAAAATGCGGCCAACGTTGCGTATGATTAATGGGGGGTTGATTAGGTTTAGGTGATGTGGGAAATGGCCAATGGAACACGAGCAAATCCTTTTTTTTCTTTAAGCTCATACTCTTTTCCGAAATTAAACAAAAATTGATGGCACAACATTTCCTGTACGAGAGACCAGGGTAATTTTTGGTTAGGGTAAAGGGGGGAATTACCCACATCCGAACATTCGGAACCCGAAATGCACACAGCTCGGGTAATGAACATTTATGAGGCAATTTCCTTAGCTGCGAACGCACAAACAGCCGAGGGAAATGCGAAAAATAAAGGACAGTTTACAAACCCACTGGAGGCTCCCATTCCATCCCGTCGCCGCCGCCCACTGTCATCTTGGCGGACAACTTTTTCTGCTCCACTTATGCCCAAACTAATTAAGTGCAGGAAAAAGTTGCCATTGCCATCGCGTTTACAACTGCCGGGCTGCACTGTGCCTCTGCAGCTGGGAAAACTGCGCTTTGTCTGCTCCGATATTGCTACAGCCGAGCTGCCAGAGATGCAACTGGGAACTAGTTGGCAAATACTGTAGACTTTAAGATAAATTAAATATTGTAAAACCTATTTTTTGAGATAAGTTTAAACTAGCTTTTTAATTAATATTAATTTTAAAGGTACTTATACATTTTTGTATGGTTTTCACTGTGATGCACAATTTTATTAACAAAATATTGTCTAACACATTTTATTTGAATAATAAATCGCATTTATATATGACCCGTTCAAGCCTTCTCATCTCTACTCGTTTGACAACTTGTTACATTTTTTAGAGATTACGCATTGGGAGAAAAGAAGATGGAGGAGAGTACAGAAGACTCCCCTCTGCTTTCTCCGCACTAGGGGCATTCTTCTTATTCTTATCCCCTTCGTCTTCTGCCTTAGCCTTTATGCATTTCCGTGGCGTGGCCAAATATTTAGCAGCCGTTCCAGTTTTGCGCTGATAGCCCTTTCGAGCGTCATAATAACGAAGATAAATGTTGCGAAAGTTTGCTAACAACACGCCCCAGGACGAAGAGAAGGACCCGTCTTCCATTTCCATGGATTCCTGCATTCGCCTGCAGCTGCGAATTCTGGCTGCATTGTGCAGTTGTGTTACTTTTCGGCGGCCAACTCTGGCGAATATTTTGCAAAAGACAAAGGGACAGCGCTCTGTGCGTAAAACAAAAGTTGAAGCTAGAGCGAACTTTACGGATGTGGTGCATTGTAGGGCATTCGACCAGCGGGAATGCTTTGGCTAAAAGGAACAAGTTTATATCAGGGCCCCAGGGACCAAAACCCAACTCTTTCTTTTAAATGAGCAATATCTGCAGCTTTGAACATGAACAGAGAATCCCTGGGGACTTATGTACATTCAAAAATATATAACAAATACATTTTCGGAGATCTGAAAGCTCTGTAATTAATCATTGATCTCAAATTATAGTCAACCGAGTTATTTATCCTTATTATCCCCTTATTTTCGAATATGTAAAAAGAAAAAAAATAAATTAAATTATTTATTTTAAAATGCATATTTCCTATCCCTAAACTCCCTGTCTAAAGTACATTGAGTAAAATGTAAAGCCCGCAACTGATTAGCAATGACATGCATAATATTGTCATGGCTTTGAACCCCACGACTAATGTTAGTTTCTAAAACTTTTTATTCATTTTTTAAAGTTTAATGAGAAACCGAAGCAGCAGCAAGAAGGACAACGGCAACGGCAACGGCAAGGACTACAACAACCATTGACGACGACAGCAGCGACGACAGTTTACACTGATGCTCGTTAGTTCTACGCCAAAAACTTTGCCTTGTGCCCTTCGTTCGGAGCACTCCCGCGCAGCAAAATCCCCTTTCCTGATTTTCGGGCAACTGCAATTCACAAATTTCGGTATGTCCCTGGGAGCAGCTATCGGAGCTGGCCCAGCAGCAGTTTTGTTGGACGCGTTGTCCTGCCATGTCCATGTCGGACCCGTTCTCGTTCACTTGATTTATGTCCGATGCGTCTGGGAAATGTTTTGGGACATCCCGATCCACTCCCACAAATGTCCGGTTCCCCAAGGATGCAGCTCGGCTCTTGGCTTTAATTAAAAAACTTAAATAGATGAGTGGCCGGGTAATTTGTCTAGATTGCAGCTCTCAAAGCAATTTGATTACTACTCGTAACAAGCAATAAATAATGGCAGAAAAATAATGGGAGAAAAAAGAATTGCTTACAAGATTCATTGCAGAAATTTATGCTATTTTAGGAAGGTATTGAGAGCTAAATTGCTGATAAATCAGTCATTACTGATATAATAAAAATTTAACAAATGTGTGTTTAATATTTAAAATTATAGGCAAATTTGGAAAATCCTTAATATAATACTAATACTAATTATTTAGTCAGTTTGGTCAGTAAATAATGTGCCAATTGAGACAATTTCTTTTATCTTTGCCCCACAAATAGATCTTATTTATAGTTCCATTCAAAATAACCCCCAAGGCGGAAGCACTTGATACGCCATGCTTTAAATAGGTTAGTCATACTTATAAATAAAAGCAACCAGCCAGCTTGATGGCACATTTTTGTGCCACGTTTTGTTGTGAGCTTCAGTTTTCCCCCACAGATAGAGATGGGCACAAAGTAGCTCTATAAAAATAACTCACAGATGCTTTCCAATAAGACGGGAGGGGGCCAAGGGGAAGGACACTGCATGCTACACATGCCACACATGACACACATTCACACAGCCGAACAAAGGAAGCCAAAAGGTTAAGGGAGGCAACTGGCGCTGGCTTAAGAAAATAGCTCATACGCAGCGTGTGCCGCATGCCTCAAATGCCACAAATGCCGCTTAAATAAAGGGAGGTGAACGGGGCACAATGTGATAGAGGCAGCCAGTCAGTGAAAGAGGATCCCTCAGTCATGACTCCGCTTGGCAGCTGCCATGACAGCGCTTATTTCTGTCAGTGCACTGGCTTATTTTTCAATTTTTTACAAGCGAATATGTATTTGTCTAGCCAAGAAGTTTAAACTTTGCCAACTGTTATGGGAAATTAATTTTTGCTTGCCATATGATGCATTTAATATTTATTAAGTAAAAACAAAAAGCAAGTCACTTGGAAAAATCACGGATTTACATGGATGGATAGTATTTTTTCAGGTGTACCCAAAATATCCCATTTAAAATCCTCGACCTTGAGTAATATATTTCCTTGGTGCGCATATTTCAACTCCTGTTTACCTGTTTGATTCATAACAATATTCAGATGAAAGAAATTACTTCAAATTTAAATTCCAGTTCTTTGAAAAACATTTAACGACCGCAGATCAAAGGAAATATATCCTTAAGCAAGAGGCCGCAATGCAGCCCTAAGGCCACATTGAACACTTGATTTGAATATGCGCACCTGACGTCAGCTACCTGGCCTCCGTTGCCTGATTGAGTTTACCTGGCCTCACCGAGGTTAGGGCCAAGTCCCGTTCCCGAACTTCCTTCGAACTGCGAACCGAATGGTGTTGAATTCGGAGAAGACGGCGATGATGTCGATGCGGTTTTTCGGCTTCGCGGCACTCCATCCCGAAATCCATCATCATCACGGTAGGAACTCGAACGGTGAGTGGGTGCAATGTATGCACATTGAGCATATATCGAGCTTGTTTCTGCTGCGCTGCTACTCTCGCAGCTGAGTGAAACCACAAATTGCAATTAGCGTCAGCCTCCACCCATTGACCTCGACTGGAGCCGCTGCTCCACCATTTGATTGATGATGAACGCTAATTTGTGAGGTTATTTTTTGCGAAACCAACCATGCAAGGGAATAGCTAGCTAGAAGGAAACAACAAAATTTGCATATTGCGGAATATTTAATGCTTAGTGACATTAGTCCAATGATGGATGAGAACGAATGGGTTAGTTATCATAATAAGGATTTTCGAATAAGGAACAAATTAAGTCCTTGAAAGTACCAAGACGTTTAAATAATTTTGTTGTTTAAAATAACATAACAATTTAATTTCCAACGCTCTTGATATATAGAAAGAAGTATTAAATATTCACAACTTTAGATTTTGAATTCAGAAATAAAGTAAATATTTGCAGACCTATATTATTTTTCCATTTATGGAATAAAAAGACATATAGACTCCCATTTATACTTACAAATAACTTCGATTTATTTACACTTTTATATACATTCATAAACTTCATTTTAAATTTCTTCAAGTGTCCGTGTTATTTTCTGAATTTTCCGAAGAACTGTATACGAAATACAACTGAAACGGAATTGATTAACAAAATTAAGAGTGAAAACTGCGATTGTGGAAAGGAGAGAAAAGGGATCAAAAGGTCCTTGGCTGGCCAATGAGTGTGTGAGTGCGTGACCATTTCCGCCTTAGTGTGTGTACGTGTGTGTGCCCAATAAAGCAGCTCGTAAATTTCGCCTCCAGATGACCCATCTCCCTCCCGCCATCTCCTACTATCTCTTTCTCCCTCGCCATTGTATACATTTCCTTAGTTACATTTTTTATACGCGCTGCACAATTTTTTCGCGCTTCTCGCGGTCGTTATTGTATTTTTTCTGGGTTTTATCCGTTTCGGGTGTTCTGCTTCGTTTCTTTGGTTATTACGCAAATCCTTTTGTTGCCCCGCCCCCCGCGAAAGTTCCCTCTGTGGGCGTAACCCGCATCCTTTTTGAACAATAGCTGTGAAATAATCACTTGCCTGTTTGCACTTTATTAAGTGGACAGCGGCGCGAAAGGGACAGCATCCTCCAGGCCCCGCGGCTCCACGGCTCTGGATTTACTGACCCAACTTTAACTTGCACTTTATTGTCGGGCTTAACCGGAGAAGTAAGCTTAAGCCGCTGGAATCCGCATAATATTTAAATGCTGGAATGCAAATGCTGCAAACTTAATTAATTAAGCAAATAAAATAACAGAGTAATAACCAGGGTCCGCGATGAAATTGTTAATAAATGTCCAAGGACATACAATGTAATTTTACAGGATTTCATATCTGATTCCAATAAAGCTGTGCTCTCGATTATTTAAAAAAATATTCAGTTTAAGTTCATATACTTCTCTTAAAATATAAATTGCCAGAAAGCATTTTAATGATATGTTTAAGCCAAATAACACTGATATTTAAGAATCTGAAGTCCAAATACCAGAAATTTAATCTGAAGAGATTCCAAACATCCATCACAACGTCCCCGAAATTCATTTTATGTTTCAAATGTCAATTGTAATTTACTTTCCAGCTGAATGCAATTATGGTTTACAGGATCGTTGCAATCTCTCGACGTTAACATGCCATTAACAGAATGCAACATTACCAAAATCGTCATTTACTCGCTTACATATATCGCCTTATTTGACTGAACAAAACCACCCTTTCCCACCCACTATTATTGCCACTTGGGGGGCTTCGTCTGTCATTTCGCTGACCATTGGCGGTGTTAATCAGCGCCACCGCTGTTGGCGTACAACCGAAAAATGATTGCCGCCAAACACATTATCTGTATTATTAATGAGCTGCACGCCGGACATGCCGCAAACTGCACTCACAAAAAGGATTTCTTCATTGAGTTTCTACTGGATGGCCTTGCAGACAAAGGATGTTAAAATCCATTGGGTTTCCTTACTTAAAAAATAAAACAAATATTCATTAACCCTCTTGGAACTATAAAATAAATTGTTAATTGCATAAACATATTTGTAATATTTATTTTTGAAAATATATTCCCTTTTTAAATCTTAAAATTATAAAAAAATAAACCACAGTATTTGTGATAATTTTCTATGAGTGCATTGCCCTGCCCTGTGTATTGGCATCATTGCTGATTGAGTTGGTCGAGAGACCCGACCCCCCAGCCTCGCTGCTTGTCTCTTTGGTGGTCCTTGCACAGTACATTGCATTCTCATTATATTGCCTTACTATTCGGGTGTTTAATTAATTGAAAGCATTTTTGCCAGCGTTTTGCGGCCGTTTCACCGCGTCTTTCCGTAAACGCGAAGCGTCCACCGTATTAATATTGACTCTTTGGCATTGAGGACCGACATGCGTGCACACAAACACCACCAAACAGACACACACAACTCCAAGCGGATGCGGAAAGACAAACAATAATTGTGCCCTAGAATATTTTTCCAGGTCTCTTAATTAATCGAAATATTTCGGTTTTTTTTCTGTTCGAAAATGTGCAAGTTAATTTTATTATGGATGTGGCTGAAGTTGGGGGGATTTAAATAAAATTGCAGGCAGGCACTTTAAGATAAAATGGATTCAGATACTTATTTTTTACTTCATTTTAATGTAATCCACAAAGCTTTTGATACCTCACAATCGACCATGCTCAACTTTTGCTACATTACTTAATTTATTGGGTGCCTATAAAAATTGTTTTAATATGTTTACAAGTTTTCTAAGATTTCTTAAAAGCTCAAGATTTCCTTTTAAGATAAAATATTTCAAGACCCTTGTCCTTTGTCCTATTGGAACTTATCGGCCAGGTTGAATTGTTTCATGATGGTGACCACGGAAAAGGCTAGTTTCACCATCTGAAAAAAAGCCCATTAATTATACGAGATGCATAAGTTATCCAAGCTATCCAACAAATAAAACTAAAACAACTAAACAACCAACCAACAACTAAAAACTAAAATTAAACTTGTAGCGTTAGGAAGGCAAATAAAATCAAATCAAAACATACGGATAAGTTCGTTTGCATGCAAATAGGAAACACTCCGCCAGCTGTTAGTTGAATGGGATCCTGTAGATTGTGAAGAAAGAATACCATGGTGGACTTATAGCGGCGATCGGCGCTAGTCCAGTTGGATTGGAACAGGCGATCGGCGAGGTCCTGGCAATCATCGATTATCACATTGCACAGATAGCAGAGGGGGAACGTTTCCAAGCACACATCGCACATGAAACAGACGGTGCCGAGGCCCGTCCAGAATGATGCGAAGAACATGACGTTGATCATTGACAGGCCCAGGACAATGCCGATCAGTAGAAATTGCACAAATATGGTTCCCGAGAAGACAGGTCGCAGAGCGTTGACATAGCTAGGGAATAATTTAAGCCAAAATATATTTAGGTGGAACAAATATTAAAACAAGAAAATAATAAAAATTGCTTTTCTCTTTAAAGCAAGATATGGCGCAAGCTCACTCCAATATCAAACGATGATCCTGGACGCATTTCTTCAGGTCGTCGAAGTGCTCATCCTCATTCTTGCCCGTATCTGATCTTAGTTTCTCCAATCGATCCCTAAGCAACGTGATGTGGCAGCGAGCCAGCAGCATGGAATTCAGGGGGATGACATCTGTGCACAAATCCATGATGACCGCAGTACCCATCAGAATAAGCTCCACTAGGTTGGACAGCAGGAAATGCTTATCCGAGTCGAGCAGAGGGATGTACATGCGCCAGGCGTGTGCCCCCATCAGGAGGTAACCCGTGAAGTTAATGACCACAAAGCCCGAGTACATAAAGAAATACAGGACGAATAGGAAATTGCATAAAGCCACGTATCGGTGAACTCTTGTTCTCTCCGAGTCGCTGAGGCATCTCTCGTCCAGCCGGTCCAGCACAGTCTTCGCCTTCTTAAATTTAGTGTGCCCCCTCAGGACTATAAAGGACTTAAGCGAGCTTCCGTACATGTTGAACAAGATCTCGAATGAACTGAGAAACTCGTTTGCCGAGAAAGTGCGAATACGGTGCACGTATTCCACGACCGTGGACTCCGGCAACAGCATCAGCATTCCTATGATCATGAATATAGAATACGCATTGTAAACCCGACTCCACCTTCAAAAGAGAGTGTTCTTTTGTAAAAAGGCAAACATTTAACAATTATTTCTTAAATGCTATTTAATTAACCTTTTGTTGTAGGGCTCTTGCCAGCCAAAAGACCACATAGTGCGATCCAAGTAGAAGAAGGCATCACGAGATTGAACCCGCTCCGTCAGCGGCTTCTCCTTGATCTGAGGAAATAACTTGCTTAACATCCTGGCCGTGGTTTCTTTTCGAGAATAATGGAAGCTCAGCCAGAATTGGATTTTATAGGCCACATCAGGCCCGTTGCGTTGTTCCCAGATGACTTGCACCATTTATGTTTTGTATCAAGGACTGCAAACTTTGCTATTTTTTCTTGCACATTTCGGTCAAACCATCAATTACTAAGATCCGCCTTCTTTCTCTTTTAATTTCATAATTTAGTGCGGGCTTTAGATTGGAAGCTCAACAGAAATTGTTGAATTATTTACTTCGGAAATTGATTTACTATGAATTAATTGCAGCTTACCTGTGTACAGGCTTAGGAAGAGGTTATCGTATTCATAAACAAAATGGTCTTACTACTGCAGTCGAATTTTTGGAAGACTGTTAGGGGGTTATGCGACCCTGGGCTTTTTTGAAATCATCAAATTTTGATTTTGTTTCTAAAAGTTACGATTTTTTTTACCAAAGCTGTGGATTTTTTAAGTCACATTTTTGTTCGATATTTGTGCTCCTATTCCTCCTTCCTATTTTGCACCAATATTGCGAGTACATTTCCAAACAATAAAATATTGTACTTTAAATTTGCCAGCTTACAGTTATTCCGTAATCACGTACAAAATGCGCAAGGATTTTGAAAAAGCGCCCTACTAAATGACTCAAACCTCCGCCATTTTTAAAATGTTCAAAAAATTAGGTTTTGTTTCTGCTAATATCTAGCCCTACGTTTATTTGAATGCAGTTTATATTCATTTCAAGAAAAAAGTATATTGCACTCTATGTTTAACTTACATTTTCAAAGCTAAGTTTAATTAACTGATCCTAATTTTGGTACATTCATTTTCATCCTAATGGAACTTCTCGGCCAGGTTGAATTGTTTCACGATGGTGACCACAGAAAATGCCAGTTTTGCCATCTGTAAAAAAACGATTAATAACATTGCGAATATTAAATCTGATTAAGGGAAACCAATATCTACAGATAAATTAGTTTGCATGGTAATGGGAAACACTCCACCGGCGGTTAGTATTATCGGTTGCTGCAGATTGTGAAGGAAGTATACCACGGCCGACTTGAAGCGGCGGTCTGCGGTCATCCAATTGGATTGAAATAAGCTATCGCAGAGCTCTGGGATGTCATCAATTATGACATTGCACAGGTAGCAGACGGGAAAGGTCTCCATGCACACATCAAACATGTAGAAGCACTGTGCCGCTCCCGTCCAAAGTGTCGAAAAGAACATTAG
Source organism: Drosophila lacteicornis (assembly GCA_008044355.1). Classification (NCBI taxonomy): domain Eukaryota; kingdom Metazoa; phylum Arthropoda; class Insecta; order Diptera; family Drosophilidae; genus Drosophila; species Drosophila lacteicornis. Next base: position 35,435 of record VNKF01011190.1, read on the forward strand.
GTTTATCATTGAAAGGCCCTCGACAACACCGATCATCAGGAACTGGACGAAAATGGTGCCTGAGATAACTGGTCGCAAGCAGTTCACATATCTAGAAGAAGTGGTTAAAACATTTTCGTAAATACTCGTATAGCTATATAAGACCATAACAAAGCTCGTAACTCACTCCAAAATCAAGCGATGATCCTGGACGCAATTGGCCAGGTCGGCAAAGTGCTCATGCTCGTCCTTGGCCGGATCCGATCTCAGTTTCTCCAATCGATCCCTGAGCAGAGTGATGTGACAGCGAGCCATCAGCATGGAGTTCAGGGCCCAGACGTCCGTGCACTGATTCATGGTAACCACGGCCGTCATAAGGCCAAGCTCCGCTAAGCTGGATAGCACGAAATTCGTCTCGGAGTTCAGCAGCGGGAAGTACATGCGCCAGGCGTGGCGCCCCATCAGCATATAGCTCGAAAAGTTGACGACCACAAAGCTAGTGTACATCACACGGTAGAGTACGTAGAGGCCATTGCCCATAGCTACATAGCGATGTATCGTTGATCTCTCCTCGTCACTGCGGCACCTTTTATCCAGCTCATCCAGGACCCGTTTAGACGCCTGGATTTTTCGGTGCCCCCACATAACGAAGATGCACTTGAAGGTGCATCCAAACATATCGACCAGAATTTCAAGGGAATTGAGAAACTCGCCCGCCGAGAAGCTCCGGAAACTGTTGACGTACTCCGACCCCATCGACATCGGCAGGAGAATTAGAACCACTAGGGTTGTGAAAAGGCACCACAAAGTGTATAGCCAATTGAATCTATTAAAATTACAAATATTAAATGCAAGAGAAAGATATTAATTGCTGTTGCTCCTACGTTTTATTAACGGGCTCTGTCCAGCCAAAGGACCACATAGTATCGTCCAAGTAGATGAAGGCATCACGAGATCGTACCCGCTCCGTCAGTGGCTTCTCCTTGATGTGAGTAAATAATTTGCTTAACATCCTGGCCGCGCTTCCTTTTCGAGAATAATGAAAGCTCAGCCAGAATTACCTTTTATAGGCCACAACAGGCCCGTTGTGTGTTTCCAAATGACTTGCTTGATTTATTATTGTATTGTATCAAGTACTGTACCCTTGCAGGGTATTATAATTTTGACCAGAACGCAGTGAAGGACGCCAAATTAGCCGACATTCAATGTTTCTTAAAGATATGGGATTAAGTGATTAATGTATGATCCTAAATTTTAACAGCAATGCATTTTTAAGTTCTTAAGTTTATCTGCAAGGGTATATAAACTTCGGACCCGGGAAAGTCTTTACATTACCGCCCTCAAGTCAGGAGTGTTGCGCTACACGGGCCCGCTAACTTTCGGTTTGCACCTGAGGGGCTACTCCAGCTGTGTACTCCCAGGGCAGGGCAATCCTGGGTCGTACCTGGCAGACAAAAACTTAACCAAAAATTGTTTAATTATTAACTTTGGCCATTGCTGTTTTGTTAATAACGATTTCCCCCAATTCATACACAATATTGATCTTGCATAACGAATAAATGTATGAATGTCTGCACTTGTCTTACAACATTTTTGGACGTCTACTGACCCTGTAAATTATTGAGAACAGCAGAAAGTAAAGTAGAAGTCTTGAGATGTATAAAATTATTCCAAATATTGCCTCAGTAATAAATCTATAAGTAGACCACATTCATTTTTTATTGCAATTAGTAGGTAATAACTTAAGTAAATGAAGATAAATGAAAAGGGTACCAAAACTCTTAAAATGTACATTAATTTCTTAAAACGAATTTTTATTTGCACTTTGCCTTATTAATAAAAATACTCTTCCATTATTATTGGAACTTCTCGGCCAGGTTGAATTGTTTCACGAGGGTGACCACAGAAAATGTCAACTTTACCATCTAAAAAGAAACACAATAATTATACAAAATGCTTAGGTTATCAGGAGTCAAACTTACGGATAAATTAGTTTGCATGGAAATTGGGAATACTCCACCAGCTGTCAGTACTATGGGTTGCTGCAGATTGTGAAGAAAGTACACCAGGGTAGACTTATATCGACGATCTGCTGTTATCCAATCCGACTGGAACAGGCGATTGGCGAGCTCTTGGCAATCATCGGCTATGAAATTGCACAGATAGCAGACGGGAAACGTCTCCATGCAGACATCGAACATAAAGACGAAGGTACCAAGTCCCGTCCAAAATGATGAGAAAAACATTACGTTGATCGCGGATATGCCAAGAACAAGACCAATCAGCAGGAATTGCACGAAAATAGTTCCCGAAAAAACTGGTCTCAGGGCGTTGATATAGCTTGGGAAAAGAATAACGTTTAAATATTTGTTAAGTATACAAAATATAAATAAGTTACTAATTTACAACCAAAATGGCACTAATCTCGTTAAATATACACGGTTAAGCTTACTCCAAAATCAAGCGGTGATCCTTGATGCACTTGGTTAAGTCAGAAAAGTGCTCATCCTGATTCTTGTCAGGATCCGAGCGCAACTTTTCCAGGCGATCCCGTAACAGGGTGATATGACACCGGGCCTGTAGCATGTAAATAATAGGACACACATCCGTGCACTGTTGCATGGTGACCACGGAGGTCATCAGGAGAAGTTCTGCAAGGCTCGACACCACGAAGTTCTCATCGGAGTTGAGCAGCGGGATGTACAAGCGCCAGGCGTGACGTCCCACCAGCACGTAGCCCGCGAAGTTGGTAACCACATAGGTAGTGTACAGAAAATGATACAGGATGTACAATGAGTTTCCCATTGCCACATGGCGATGGACTCGGGATCTCTCCTCGTCACTCCTGCATCTCTTGTCCAGCTGATCCAGCACCCGCTTCGCGGTCTGGAAGTTTCCGTGTCCCGTCATGATGTAGGCGCACTTCAATGAGCAACCGATCATATTCATTAGTATCTCAAAGGAGCTGAGAAACTCCCCGGCCGAGAAGCTCCGAAAACGGTGAACGTACTCCACGACCATCGAGATTGGCAGCAGGATTAGAACGATTAAGGTCGTGAAGATGCTCCACAGGCTGTAGACACGCCGCCACCTTGAAACAGTTTTAATTAGTTTAATTAAGGCATCTGTAGAAAATATGTATAAACTAAATTTAACCTTTTATCGCTGGGCTCCCTCCAGCCAAAGGACCACGTACAACGATCCAAGTAGATAAAGGCATCGCGGGATTGTACTTGCTCCGTCAGAGGCTTTTCCTTGACGAGGGGAAATAACTGGCTTATCATCTTGAGCGAGTGGCCTCGAGAGTACTAAGTTGTGCCTGCGAAAATAATATAATATATTTCATTAAATATCTGAAAGCTCTGCGTGTAATGCAAGTATGGCCAGCAGTAAACGGTTTCAAAATAAGACACCGTTTCGAACAATCATTTTAATTTTATCTTAATATCAAATTTTAGTGCAGTCGAAACTAAAATTGCCAAATTTGTTGGGCAAATGTTTGTCGCTGAATTCCGCTTCAAATAACCTCACCACAATCGGTGAAGGATTTCCCAAAATTCATAAACAATATTAGCTTAGTCCCATAATGCACTGACATTTGCCACAGCTGTTTATGAGTGCGTCCGTGCAATCTCATTAATTTTTGGTCATTTGTAGGATGCCTACATTATGAGATATGGAAGCCGAACCGCAGAACATGATACGAAAAGCCCCGAAATGTATAAATTATAAATTATATTCTCGATTTTAATTAGCTTAGTTCACGGTGACAGCATTGCAATTCAGACTGGCACTGAGTCTCGCCTTATTGAAATATTCTGCCCAATTAAACGGTCACATTTGTTTGTATAATTATATGCGTCCAATTTACATCATAATTAAATTTTCTGCTCAATACCGAATGCCTAGGGAAATATATTTTATGACAATCGATAAATTAAAGAACATGAAGATAATGAAAGGGGTTTTAAAAAGTTTAAAGGAGTTTATAAAAGTTGTATCAATAAAAGTTAAGTCTTCACACATAAAACCGTTTTAATTGGCATCAAGCGACTTTAACCAATTAAAGAAATGAAAGCGAAATTCTATAAAATATTTTTTCGAGTTAAACCTTTGACCGGTCGTCACATGGCAAACAGAAAAGGATCCCTTGGTTGTCGCCCTTACAGCGTCAATCCTTTGAGTGAGTGCAATTTATTTTAATTGCGATTGCAGGCAGCAGGACACGACTCAAACGAACGGAGGGAAAAACATTTTCAAATGGCCGTATAAAGCTGCCAAAACGAATGGAGTGAATGGAGAAAAAATATGTTCGGTTTTTGCTATTTTTATCTTTCTTGGTCTGGCCTTGTTTTTTTTTTCTAGGTCCCGATCTCATTAAAATTTTAGCTTCAAAAATTAAACGTTCACCTTAATGCTATGATCTGATCCTCTATAATATGTGCTTCAAAAAGTAAAGGTTTGAGTATAAGAAATTAAAATTAAATATATTTATTTTAAGGATCTGTAAGCATTTTATTGGTTTAATGTAGTCACATCTGGTATTTATCGCTTGGCACATTTACCGAAGAATAACTGTACGGGCACGGGCTAAGGTACAGGATGACGGGAAATTCCCGCCAAATCGCGTGCTAAAGGAAAAATGCAGTTAGCAGCTGCCTCAGCAGGTAGCCAAGTGGACTAGCGCCAGCTGCCTTCTCTTCTGGGATTTCCCCAGAAAAGATGCCAGTGGCAAAGTGTCAGATTTTTCCTGTAAACAACAGCAGGTAGAAGGACGACGAATGGTATAAGAATCTGAGTTGCCCGATCCTTGACAGCACTGCGTTCTGGACCATCGAGGCGAACATATCGATCTGCAGCACTCAAATTTATATCCACAACTCGAGTTTGAAACACAATACTATGGCCGAGATACTGTTCCCGCAACTGGAGCGACCTTTGCCATCGCTGCCGTCACTGCACTACACCCTGTTTGCCTACAGGGAGGAGCTGAGGCGACGGGATGCCCCCTTCATGAAGATGTCCACCATCAAGCTCCATCTGACGGACAACCTGATCCTGCAGACGATCAAAAACATTCGGCAGTACGACACCATCGAGATTATGAATCTCAACCGAGAGATAACCTTCAAGAGGCGGCTGACCAAGCAGATGCGCAAGGTGCGGAAACTGGAGAAGCTCGGCCTCAACATCGATCCCCGGAAGTTCGCCGAGGGCACTGGCCAATGGCACTGATAACTGGCCAATAAATAATCTTCAGACTCTCCTCGAACTACACCGTATATCTATATACACACACCCATCTACTCTTACATACTCTGAGCATGTGAAATTAGATTTAAGTGAATTCTCCTCAAGTTTCTAAAACTCTATAAGCTGAACTAACCCTTCAAAGACTATCGAATTTTTGAATAAATACAATTTTAAATCTACAAATCTATGGTTTTCGTTTGGGGGATAGTTGTAGATATTAATATTTGCCTCAAGACAATTCAGATATTTAGGTAATTATTATAAGTTTTAGTTTATACAAAAAAGGACTTATATATTGTCCAAATATCTCTTTTTTCACAGATTCATTTCCTGTTAATCATTGCCTAAACTTGGGCTAGATACTATTTTATAACGTTTAGTAAAATCAAAATCTCTTGGCGTCTAATTTCAAGAGAATTAGGTGAACACAAAAACATCAGTTTTGTATAAAAATTCCTTTTGAAATGACAGTTAAATGGCAGCAAAATTTTTAATTTTGGTATTATTAATCGCATCTTTAGCTATTAGAGTGCATTTAGAAAACTTTACCTCAGCCTCCGGTTTAGCGCCAAGATCCTCTCTCACCTGTGAAGGAGGCAAAGTGATGGTGTTGACCAAGCAAACTTACATTAAAGTCATAAAATCTGGGATATTCTTTATAAAGTTTCACAGGGAAACTTGCTCACTGTGCATTACCTTTAAGCCGACCTTTATTATAGTGGCCAAAACATGCATAACTGCAAAGGAAGTGTGCTTTGCGGAAGTGAGTTGCACAAATGAGGGGGAAGTATGCGATGACTGTGACGTAAGAGGAACCCCAGCAATACTCTGGATGGAAGACGGAAAAGAAATTGACAGATACACAGGTCCTTTCCGCGGTGACGACGCTCAAGAGAGTGTTGAGAATTACTTTTGGGATAGGTATAAGCGATCTGCGAAAATCACAACAACTACAACAACAACAACAACTACTACTACTGAAAAGGCAACAACTACAACAACAGCAACTACTACTGAAAAGCCAACAGCTACAACAACAACTACGGAAACGCCAACAACTACAAAAAAAACAACAAAAGCTACGGAAAAGTATACCCAAAGTAAGGTCTTGTGGAATTTAAATACAGATAAAATTAGAATTAGTTATATAGCCAGAAATCCTACAACAATTAGTTGGGAAAGTTATATCCAAAACCTAATGAAGCACCCTGTTGTTTGGGAAACGTCAGAAACTGAAATACCACCAAGTGAATCGGATTCGGATTTGGATTCGTATACGGACTCGGAATCGGAACCGCAATCGGAACCGGAACCGGATTCGGAAATGTTTATCCCAAGACAGGTCCAGTCTTCTGCTCGGCAAACGTCATTAACTGAAATAACAATTCCCGTTTACTTGGCTATTTTTGGGCTATATTCTTTTCTTAGCTGTATAACTATGTATTTGGACTAAGCAAGACAATAAATTTATTATTGTGCTATTATTAGCATATTTAGCTATTATGGACATGAATTCAAAATCCCGACGCTGAGTGTACTCTAGGAAATGTTTTAGTACTGGGAGAAAATGATTTCCAAATTACTGAATCCCTAAAATTTTAAGACAATCTGGAATGAATTGAAAAGTAAGCGGTATATAATTGCCTAGAAGCCAGTGGAGTATGAAAAAATCTGGGTCCCAACATTGATCTGGCTCGAGATGGAATCCCAGTTCGCAAATATGAATTACCTTTGAAGATATTAACTTGCCATTAGTTGTAATGACAATTCATTCTCGAGTCAGATTTATTTTCGTACTCCAGTTTGAACATATGATGGTGACTTAACCTTCAAAGATGTGAAGAATTTCGTTATGTAATCTGCCTTGGAAACTCCATTATGTGTAATGTCAATTGCATTAACCGGTTTCCAAATAATTTTCGAGAAAGAATGTGAAATAATTACAAAATAGTGCACTGCCGAAAAGCAGACAATAGGCTTTGAGTTGACTATTGGGTATTTAGTAGTCGGGAACTCAAAAAAGTTGTAAGCATGCAAACTTGTGCATGTTGTGCAGATGTTTTTCCCAAAGTCGACAGACAGGAGGAAAAGGAAAATAAGCTGAAGCCACAGGAGGAGTATGTTAACATGCAAAAACAATGAACAATATGCTAATGTTATTTGTGTGCGCTTTTCACGGCACTTCTCGCGAAATACAAATATATACATGCAGCGACAGCGGGAATATAGTATTTCTTAAATTAAGTGAGTCTTTAAATGTTAGTTTAGGGATTATATTTTATTATGACCTCAAGAACAATCCGGTATCATAAATAGTTATCTTTACAGTTATCCATGAATACTGTTTTGGAAATGCCTTAAGATATAATGACAATTTATTTTTGAGGCAGACTAGTAATTGCACCCCAATTCGGACATATGAGGGTGACTTTCAAAGGTTAAAGGAATTTCGTTTTGGATATGAAAACCAAATTTTAAATTTCCGCTACTTTGAATATTTTTGGACTATCGTTTATGAGAAGAATAATTTAGTATTTGAAATAAATAAAGCTTTATTTAACATAAACTTAATGCAAATGTGTTTTTTTTATCATAAGAAACTCCTTACATTTTTGGAACCAAATGGCTTATCAAATCAAGTAATTATGTGTTGACTTCTTTTATCATTTTAATATATAGTTATGATATAATTAAGTATATGTAGCTGTCAATGGATAAAGCCAGAACTAGGAATTATATAATTAATTGAATAAAAGTTTTTCCCAATTTACGAGTGACATACGACTTTCAACAGAATCAAGTGCTCGTTCGGGTTGCGATCTCTTCTAAAATTAAAAACAAAAGCGTACGTCAAAATTTTCTTTGAAACAAGTGTCAAAAAATGGCAACCAAATTAGTTATTGTATTACTAATAATAGTACCTTTAGGCATTAGAGCTTTTTCAAAAACATTAATGCAACAACAAACCAACATCACCTTATGCTCCGATTTGAATATAAAGCCAAGGTTCGACTTTTACTGTACTCCAGGAAGTGTGTTAACGCTGAGAGCAAACGATTTTGATGACATTACCCAAACAGGGGTATTCTTCACAAAGTTCCATCAAGGAAATGGCTCAGATAACCACATCTTTGATCCAATCTGGACTCGATTGGCCGAAACATTCAGATTTGAGGATCACATTTGTTTCGCGCGTTATGAATGCCTTGCTATCGATGAAATATGTGAAAGATTGAACGTAACTGCCTTAACACTGATCTGGCTTAAAAACGGAGTCCCAGTTCGCAAGTATGAAGGTGACTATTCTTTTAATCATGTTAGGAAGTTCGTTTCTGATATGAAAAGAGACCATACACTCAAGAATACAGCTTCGGAAAAGCCATCAGTTGCAATAACCATTCTCGCTTATCTGATCATTTTTAAAAGTATTGCTGTGTATTATAACTAAATAAGGTTAAGAAGAAAATTAATATCTCAAAGGATTCTTGGCGACCAGATGCTTATTTCATGAACACAAAGCACGCGTAAGAGTACTACAACGCGGGAGTAAAATGCCTTAAACGCAATGGATCGTAGATTTGTTCCAAGGATTGTATTTTATTATGACGACAAGAACAATCTGGCTAAATGTACTCTAATTTCTTAAATAAAAATATGAATGAAAATCAAACAGTCCTCGAATTAATCTAATATCTGATATCTAAATCTGATTTGTCCATTAGTTGATTTCACTGTGTAGAAAATATTCCAGGAAATAGGAAGGAAAGCCCTTCGTCGAGTACTTTGGTATTCAGAGTGGAATATTTTCCTGAAATTCCATTTCAAGTGCAGGGAACTCAACAACAACGAATATTTAATAAGAAAAATACACAACCGTAGCAACGCCCAGGAATGCGTTATTTGTAATACAAAAACGAGAAGACAGACGAAGAAAAATATTAATCCGAGGCAGCACCGAACAGAACAAAAAGTTTGCGCCGTCCACAAAAGTTTTCCTCTTCGGAAAACTTTTTATTTTTTTGGCTTGAAACTTTCGGATCCCACTCGAGCAAAATAGCTCAATGGCAGGAATGCAACTCAGTGCGAGTGTCAAAGTGCAGACGATGCTGATAGTCACTCACAGATGTACACACCCACTCCCACATGCGGCTTGCATTCAGGCACTGTGGTCTGCTAGAGTTAAACACTAGCTTGAGTGTTATTTACTTAAATAGAACATACGTTTAAGAGTTAAATCTTTAACAAATAGGGTTTAAAGTGATTTTCAATAGAATTATTTTATGGATTTACTTGATAGAATTGTATCCTTTAAATATTGAGATAAAGTACAACCGACTAGGTTCAAGTCCCGAATCGACTGACTTCCTTTCTATTTCTTCTTTCGACACTATATCGTTGGGTCACCTTAAATATGGTGACAAAAGGTCATAATATAACTCGCGTGCACATTAAATAATGGGAAAATTATAGCTGTGAAAGTAACAATCAAGTTTTTATTAAACTTGTATAGGCAATAAATAGGTTATAAAATAATGGCAGTTAAAGACGCCTTCAAAACTGTTTTTAAAGTGCTTCTAATAGCAGAAACTATGTAGAAATGTGTAGAAAACTTTCCCCAACCATTCAGAGTTCCACATTATATTAGACAAAAAATTCCAACTAATTTCGGGTTCACCTGATGTGACGAACGGCCTCTGATCCGGCCATCTTCCTGCATACATCCACAAAATCGTAAAATATTTTGTCCTGCAGACAAAGGAATTCGGAGGAACGGAGACGATGAAGCGGCTAGAAAAGGCACAGCTCAAAGTGTACAAAAATTCCAAAGGATCCAAGGCGTACGCCGATGCCCCCTCTAAACTTGCTGAAATATGCACAAAGGAATTGGAGCGAAGTGTAACGAAACTAGTCGTGACACAATTTTTTATGCAAATTGCACAAGTCATAGGGAAAATATCGAATATCCCGGCCACTCACCAGCCTGAAAAGAAAATGGTCAATTCATAAAATTCCACCGCCAATAACATTATCGCCTCGTAAACGGGGCACCCAAAAACTTGAAAATAAAAAAGCTATACCCGTCTAGCATTACATTTCGGGAAAATGTCCCGCGCACACGTAAAACGTTCCGAAAAGGGAGACATGAACCGTTGGCAACAGATAAATGAGGCACTCGGGAACAGGCGCCGATATTGCGGCAAAGGGGGTCTTCGGCAGGGTACTCTGAGTCGTAATATGTGTTGGCCAAAACGAGCATAAAACGGAGCCCGATACAATCCCAATTGAATCAATTGAATTGAATCGCTAAGCAAAGGCTTGAGTTTATTTATGTGGGGGACGGGCGATGGGAAGCTGGTTTCTTATTTTCGTTGTACCCAGGCATTGGATCGGGGTATTTGCGGTAACATAACTCCATAGAAATATATATAAAATATAGGAATTTTTTTCACAATTATTAATTAAAAACTATTTGTAGTTTAGGAATATTTTATTCTCTCCTTATATATTTTACAGCTGGACATCAAATTACTATCAAAATACGCTCTTAAAATTATTACAGGATACTCGAACAGTCTTTAACCTAAAGAAGCTACTTTTTTCAAGTACAACCCCTTTTCTTTTCGGCAAAAACCCCAAAACATAGCCATGAACATACGGGGAAATAAAAGTAAATTGATATTCTCAACTGTTGCGAAGGGAGAAGTAACGTGTGTCACATGGCGTAGTTTCCCCAATTTTAGTGGCCTCTGTTGCTCCAGCAATTTGCCCCATGATGCAATGCGGTAGCTAGATATTTATGGTTTGATTGAAAGGCCCTATAAATTCTGGGCTTCTTGGTATTGAAACTAACCTTCTCTGAACTAAGCGAAGTGGACTTAACCGACTGTTGGCAACTTCATTTAAATCACATTTCGTTCAGGGACTTCACTTTTGACTTGCGAAACCGCGGAGCCTTGCTGGAATCTCATAGAGAAAACAAGAAACTGCGAAACGAACTGAGAATTTGTGAAAGTTTTGCAATTGAAAGAAAAGTGAAGCAACTCGGAGGGCGGCTGCTGTGCTCCGAACTGTGAACACTTGATGCTGTATCTTTGTATCTGTATCTAACCCCTGATTGCTGAAGAACTTTTCAATGGGGGTTGGAAAGTCGACAAATGTTCTCCAGTCGCCACGGGAATGTTGTCAGAGTCGCATTAGTTATTGATTCCCATACATCTCGCATTATCTGTTACTGTACGCTTAATGCGTGTATGTCACTCTGATTTTTTCGGATGCAGAGTACTTAACATATCTGTGACGTCATCTGGCTTCCTTCCTCTTGGAAACGGAGCCAAAAAAGTACAAGCAAATAATTATCAAACATGAGAAAACACTCAGGATATGTCTGGCCTGCTATATCTTTCTTCCTCTCGTCAATTTTACCTTGCCAACGCTCAATTTTCGTTGTACATACGTATACGTAATGTTTTGCTTAAAATTTAGGAAAATGTATCTGAATGATTCGTTTGAGTTTACAAGTTCCTATTACCGCTTGAATTTAAATTGATTTAGTGAAAATGTAAAATAAAAATAATCATTTCTGGCAATAAGTAGGGGCTTTAAGAAAAATAACTATGGTGTGGTGTACCTGAAACTGAAGTGTATTTATTTTATTTAGCTTACTTTAAATGCCTGTTGAAAAGGTGACTGCAATTTTGCTAATTAAGTCGAAATGTTTCATTATCGGGATAGTTCAACTTTACCATACTGGCATGCATATCGGTAACGGCATGTGTAACTTTCAGATGGAAACTTTAAATGTGCAAAGGGCATATGTGGGAGCGGTTCAAATCATGGCGCACAACAAGTTGCCACAACTTTTCATTACAAAAGCCAGCAGCAGCAGCCGCAGTCTGTTCCCATTACTGTGCCATGAGAAATGCAGAAGGCACAGGACCGAGGCTGGAGCCGGAGCAGGTCCTGCAAGGATGAGGAGCGCTGGCTGATGGCCCGGAACGATGCCTTGATGCTTCTGGCCGCACACAGTAGCAGAACAGAAATGGCATCAACCAAACACAGCAGTAAACTAATGAACTCGTTCTGGTTTGTTGCTCACACAAAAAATAAATACAAAAATGTGAAAAAAGAATGTGGGAAAATAACTGAAAAACGTTGACAAAATGGCAAAAAGTTGTCTCTCCCTTGCTCCTCGGCATCTCTGCGTTCTGCACCATAAATATTCCATGTAAATATGAGAAATATAAAATTAAATGTACGGGTAATATCTACGGCCGTAAAGAGGCGACGATGTTGGGAAGAAGTGGCTTCCCAACTAGCCTGGGGGACTTTTCCAATGGCATAAAACATTTGGCATTAAATTCCAGAAGAGAAAATAATTCATGTGAAATCACGTTGTTTAGTGCCTCGTCTGTCAGTTTAAATGAAAGGAAAGGCATTTGCAAAAACCCCAAAAAAATGGAATCGAAATAAAGGAAATGTTATTAAATAAATACATTAGTTTAAAGCATCCAAAGGTTACTTTCACACCGTTTTTAGCTAAAATAAACGTCTATAAATTGTAATAAAATATATAAAACATGAGGTATCTTTATAGAGTACCTTTCTTGCCAGTTGCAATTTCTGTAAACAATAGCTAACTTGCACAACTCGCATAACTATCGTGAAGTTTATAAAAATGTATCCTTTTGCCACTCCCTTGGCTTTTGTGTGCGTTGAAATTTGTCGTTGCTTACAGGACTCTCCAACTTGATTATTATTTTTATTTATCTTTTTTGTTCTAAACAAGCATTCAGTGAGCTCTCGACAGATTTTGCTTGCTTAAGTTGAGTGCACTTGAGGGCAGAGTCCATGTCCGCCTCCCCTGTTCCCTTTTCTCTAGCTGTTCTCTATTCACTTTAGTCGGTATTCGCTATATCCATTCAAAAAACTAAAAAATAAAAAAATAAAACGTTCACGTTCATTCATGCTCATTATCCTGTAGATTATTCGGTACTTTAGAACGTTCAGTGCGATAATAACGATGTTGTGTTGCAAGCCAAGGACGTTCTCAGGACACTGAGCGAATTAAATAGTAAGATTGATCTGATGTAGGGAGTTCTGATTAAGTTACTAAAATAAATCAAATAACAAACAAAAGATAAATAGTTGGTGGTTAGGAAATATTTTAAATAAAAAGTCAATTTATATACCTATTTTTAATAGGCTGAAATAGGCTGATCTTGTATCTAGTCCAGTGTGTCTGTGAAGTTTTGAGGCTTCAAGCGAACTGGCTACCCGATTTTAGCCAGGGAGCAAGTTAATGCAGTTCTGGCCGCGTCCTTGTCCCGTTTGCTTTGGCTACGTTCCTTAGTGTCCTTCGCCCAATGTCCTTGAACGACGATGACGACGATGATGATGCACTTTATATTTGCCGTATGAATGCGGCTTGGGTCGGAGGGTTGGAAAACGCAGAAATCTCTTTGCCATTTAAAGCAGATTAAGGCTTTGGCCCTCCAGTCCATATATATTTCGGACTCCTTTCGGGATTTCGGCCAGCTGGGTCCTGTGGGGAGCCATTCAAGAGTCCTGGCTTTTGTTGTCGCTACCTCCGACTTTTACTGCACATTGTGTGTGTCGGGACTGTCGTTTCGGCTTTTGTGGATTATTTCGCATTTGCTGTGTGGCAAGTTCTTTCACTAACCACACCTCGTCCTTACATTGCTCCTTACATCCACGCCCTGTTTGGCCTGCCGGGTTTGGTTAATTTTTAGCCATTTAAATGTTAAATGTTTTCTAAGGTTTTATTTAGGGCACGGAGGAAAATAGGAGAAATATGGCAATATAATAAAAAGAATTATTTTTAATCGAACTTTTATAAAAATGATCTGACATCATCTGAAATTATTTAATTACTAAGTATTTTAAAAATACAAAAAAGATCATCTATTAAAAACTATATTTATGGAATATGTAAGAGCTTTGTAGTGAGCCAAATAATAATAAATTAATACATTAAATTTATTTTTCCATAAGCATTAACTCTAGTGGTAACAAAGAGATTGAAATTGTTAATTAAACAGTTATATTTATTTGAAAACAAATTATAACTTTATCTAAATTCCCTCTTTGATGTGTTCAATCTCAGTTATTTGTTTAACCAAAATGGACCATATACTAATGTTTTCCTCAGTGCCCCCGATACCTATTGGCCCAGTCAAACGTGTGCGTTCTAGCTGCTTGCTGCCCACTTAAGCTCGTCAGGCTTGCCTCGCCCACCTGGATTCCCTTCTCCGGCACCTGCAATTTTGCCCCCACCAACACCAACACCTCAGCGGCCCCATTCCCGCGCTCTAATGGACCTGCTGCCTGTCAAGCTGTTGTCATCATCGCCGCTAATCCTGCACTTGAGTGGCAAATGCCGAGCCTTCGCCTTCGTATGCACAGCGACCCTGGGCACCGGCACCGGCACCGGCGCCGCTGATGATGATGTCCGGCTTAGGTAATGGCAATTTAATAAGCCCCTAAATGCTACTGTCGCCTCGGGCGCTGCTTTCTGCGCTCAGCCATCGGCGATTAGGGATATTCCGTGTCACTCGGGGCAGACAAGGCGTCGCGTCGGGGTCGCCAGCGTGGGCCAAGTTTTCCAATGAGCTCGGGGATTGGGCTTACCTTTCGGCGGTCGCTTTGTCCGCGGCCCTCACCTGATCTGACAGATCGGGGTCATTAGTTTATCGACTGCTATGGAAGATATAGGGCAAGGTCTAGTTAGTGCCTGACACTAAGCTTATTCATAATCCAAAAAGTATTATTATTTATTAATTAAGTTAACTGATTTCCAGAGAAATTACAATTTTATTTACTAAATATAAAAGACAATCTCAATCCTAAATCAGTCACTTGTCGTATCACGTCCCAGTGAACTTTTTGCGAGCATTTTTTTCCTGCCATTCATCGGCTTCGCTTCGTCATCGGGGTGACCTTTTTCACTGGCATTTCCGAGCATATTTCACCTCTAACATCTGTGCCCCGAAACTTGACCGGCAGTGTCGGACCTAGGACAATTACAGCACGCAGGACGCGCTTTGCATACAACAATAATACAGGTGTCCGCCCCGGAACAAAAAAGGGCAATTCACAAAAGTCGACAAGCGTAAAATTGACAAACGTTCTTCGGCCAAAATGCATTCAACATATATACGGGCAAGCATCCCCCTCGGGGATGAAGGATTCTGTGGGATTGTGGAGATCACAATGGAAGGGTGACAACAAGGGCAAGAACAGGGACAGGGACCGTGATTGTTGCCCCACGCTGCTTGAGCCTGTTGACGATTGTTAGTGAGACATTGACTAAGTGTCCGGGTGGAGGACGAAGTGATAGAGCAGGAGGAGAAGGAGGGCCAAGAGCAGAGGCGAACACCCAGAGTTTCTGGGATCCAGCTTGGAAGGACAGCTTAATGACATTCAAAGTGTCGAGTGGACTCCAACTGGCCAACAGAGGCCAACAGAGCACAGATTGCTTCACTCAGAGAAATAAAACTATCTGAAAAGCCTGTATCAAATTGGGTAATTCGGTTGCAAAAAATTACTTATTTATTTTTTTGTATCCCAAATAATATTAAGTATTCAATAATTAAATTGATGTAACTTTTTTTATATTAAACAAATATTTTTTGGTTATTCAGATTACTTTTTTTCAGTGTCCTCAGAGAATCGCCCACAGCTTCCTCCATTGGGCGGTGTCAGAGTGCATTCTTGTTGACTTACTGACACTTTGGACTCTGCCAGAAGAGCGAGCTCCGACTGGCTGCTCAGGAAATTAGTGCCACAAAAGGGTTGTCCAGAGGTCAGAGATCGTGCGGAGGGGCGCTGTAGGAGGGAGTGCTCATTATTCAGCTCATTTGCATGCATTTCATTTGGAGTCCTCATTGCGGGACGCACATTTGTCCACTCGTTGTACACTTTACTTGAGTTTATTCCATTTCCCCATTTCGTTTTCCGTTCGTCCTTTATGCGTACTTTTATTTCACATTGTTGCTGGCTAAGACCATCGTGTGGCTTAGCTGCATTAAGGTTTTGCATTTGATTCGAGCTGATGAAAGGTGTGCTTACTTATACTCTTTCTTTTAAAATTAATTTAATTATTATTTACTTAATATAGAACAAATTATTTAAAGTTATCAGCGGTTCTAAATGATCTCTTTACTGAATTGCCAATTCGAAGTACTCTTTATTCTTAAGTCTTGTAAAGACCACAGAAAATATTCTGGAAAAAAATCGTTGTCTCTGCATTCACCAAAATTATTTCCTTTCTTTACTTGTCCTATTCAGTATTTCCAAAACGTAAGTAATATTTTTTGTCCTGCCATCCAAGTATAACTTGCAATTACTTCCAGCATTATCCTTCTGTCAGCATTCGTTCCGTTCACCTTCAGTGCGGAGCCTGCACTGGGTAATCCCCTTAACAAATACCTGATACCCGAGTGATGGAGAGTAAAACACATGCAGCAAACAAGCCGAGATTTACCAGCTTGATCTCTGGTCACTGCATTCAGCTTGGACAATGCCAAAAACACGAGGACAACATCTGCTAAGTTCTGCTTCTGTTCCGTTCCCGCTGCTCCCGCTCCTGCTACTGCTCCTGCTCCTGCTCCTGCTGCTGCTGCCTGTTCTCGAGTCCTGTCTTTGTGTTGTGGCCCATGTAATCGCATTTGGTCGGCTTCGGACCAAAGTCGAGACGAATGCAATTTACTGGGAGGATCTTGTTTAAATAGATTTTGCTTGGGCAAAAAAACAATGCAGATTCAAATGGATATGCAGATGGAGACGGGGGTGACCTCGTGGACAGAAGGGAAATAAAGTGTCTGCATCTCGGCACTTTTGGCTTCAGGTTCAGGATTTTTCGGTATGCCGGCATAATTTTTAGCTTTTTGTGTCACTCACTGGCCTTTTAATTAAATTGTCAATTGGAAGTCACGCAATGTTGACTACAAATTGAATTAATTTGCACAAAAGTGAACAATTGACATTGGTCAGGAGTTGGATCCGCTGTTAAAGTTTTTTAAATATTAAAGATGCCTGACAAAAGGGAAAATATGTGAATATTATTATTACTTGCCATTTCGTTAAACTTGTAATGGAATATAATTATTAATACGACTATTAATCACGAAAATGTACAAAAGAAATAAAATGAAATGATTACATTGCTAATTCGGATCTCAAATTTCAAGAGAATTTAGACATCTATTGCTGGTTAGTTGTAGTTAATTATCAATCCTTGATTTATGTGAAAGATACAATAATGATTGCGCACCATCGATTCTGGCTGCCCTAGTTAACCCTCATAAATCCAAAACGCTCATTAAGTTTCTTGCCAACTTGGCAATTGAAAGGAATTAAATTGCCAATTGAAATGCGCACTCAATCGAAGGACCCGAGTCCTTCTAATGAGCAAAGTCCGAGTCCTGGACGGGAAACCCGTGCCCAACCTAATTGCATTTAAATTGCCACTCGTGTTATGTTAACAAATAATTAGTAGCCCACTGGGCATGAAAGCAGACTGAGCTGGCCCAAAGGGGCGTGGCCAAAAGACAGCCGCCGACAGCAATTTAGTCCAAGACAAGGACACAATGCACACCCAGATACAAACACACACTCACACCCCACAATGCGACTGCAGATAGTTGTCCCGACAGATTCATGGACCGAGAACCGCAGGAGCGGCGGCATCGCCTCATTTGCATAAACTGCGCTGCGGCACTTGAGGCCAAATGCGGATCCAGGATTGAGCACTGAGGATTGAGGAATAGCTACGGTTACAGCGCCAGTAACGGATTAAGATATATTTGGGCATACATGTGCCACTTTCGAGCTTTACAATGAATCTCGGGCAAATGGCTGGCACCGTCAGGGGTAATCCATTTAAGTAATTGAAACGAAGGGAGGCGGTCTGTACTGGAACTGATATAGGCGTGATTCGGTTGGAATTCACTGAGTTTAAATTCTGTTTAATTCGGTTTTCCCGTTGAATGTTTTTAGGCATATTGGTATTAATCATTTGGAAAATATCAAACTAATTTTCATGTAATTTACATTCAACAAAACCCAATAATGGTTAAAATATATATTTTTTTTGCAACTCTGCATAATTTTAATTAGAAGTTCATACAAAGTACAAGGCTTACATAAGTAATTAATTGGTTTTATTTTTTTATAAATCGAAAACCGTAAAAAAATACACAAATTATTATTAATAATTAAAAGCAATAATGAAATTAAAGCAATGTTTATTCAAAAATTAATATAAAAAAATGCATATATTTATTCAAGGATGTGTACCATCAACTTGACTTCACACAAGTCAACAATTCTGCAATGACAAGCGCTGCTGCACAATCACATATAAAAAATTCATTCAAATTCAGTGAAATGTGGCAATTTGCCATCCGAGTCAAAGTTGCTGTAATGCACACAAATTAATTATTAGCATCAACCAAAAACAATAGTAATCAAATCGTGCTCAACAGGAAGGACCCGGGATAGGAAACGGAAGCAACTCATATATGTGAGAAAATGTACAGCAGAATGTGTTAAAATCTCTAAAGATTAAATTGGTTTTGTAGCGACAGACAAGTTTGATGATGACGACGGCGGGTGGGGACGAAAACAGCAGAATAGGCGAAAGGAGAACTGGGGCGCTGAAGGTGCAGGTCATCAATATCCTGTCAAGCGCAACAAGGTAGAGTTTCACAGGCTCTTAGCAAGTTACAGTGTGAAGTGGGTGAGAAGATATTTGATTAAATGATATAAAATAATTTAGAGAATAAGAAGGAAAGTAAAATATAATTAGGTTTTATAATTGTGTTGTTAAATACATATTTTAGCAGAAGTAATTCTTTAAAAAGATTTTATTAGCGTTTTTGTTAAATTAACTTAAGAAGCTTATAATTAAGGTAATTAATGAGTAAGCAATAATTCCTAAAAACTAGTAAAATAGTTTTATTGAATCCACAGTGCAGTAGCAATAGTTCAATGAAGAATTCCTCTGGACCCGGTCCCCGTGGAAAAACCGAGAGGCATGCAACGGAGCATGCGAAAATTTGGCTAATACGGAATGCAGGCCAAGAAATCCAAAGTGCATAGATTAAAGCGCAATGAAATTGGGCAAGGGCAATGTGAGAGCGCCCCGTCGGAAACTAAAGGGAATCTTCGACCCCATTTTAATACCATTCACCCCCTTACCAAACCCCTTGTCGCCCACCTCTGGCAAGACGAAAGCAAACTTAATGCAATCAAGCTTAATGCAGCGCAACGGCTGCCAGACGAAAGGACGTCGACTCTGGGGGGGTAGGGGAAATCGCCGGGGATGTGGCGGTGCAGGAACTGAGGCAAAGTGAATCCTTTGGGTATACCTGCGGTGAATTTTTAAGCAATTTACATAATAATTATCGTGCCAGTGCTGCGAGCTGAGAAAGGCGAAGGAAAGCAAACCAAATAGGGTTTCCGCCCGCAATTATCGAACAAAACTTTCGGCCCAACTCGAGGCTGGGCTTTGTCTGTGGCTCGCCTTGCCATAAATTGAAATTGAATATTCAATAACCATTGGACTTGGCTCCAACACTTCCCATGTCACCCGGCTGTGAGGAAGAAATGTCAGTTGAAATAATGACAGCCTTGGTATAACCAACTGAATTAGGTAATTGCCTTTAAACTTAAATATATAATTGGAACAAAAAGGGTTGAAGTGTCTTAATGGTTCAATTTGAGTATGGCATGTGATCGGAATTAATATTTATTTTGAATAAATTAAGCTAACTTGAAGGATGCAATAGCAATTATCTTGTTATATAAAATACAATTTAAAGGAAGTAATTGTCTTTAGAGTGTTATATATTTTATACATGCCCTAACAAACTGTATAAATATGCTACCATTTCTCCAACTTTATGCAACAAACTTTGCTTAATTTAATTAGCTTTCCGCTAAGCTCACGCCATAAAATCAATTTTAGCAAAAAAAAATTGACCCCATTTGATATACTGCCGAATATTGCCAACTTAGTTCTAGGAGAAGAAATAAAAGTTTAAGTCAATCAGGGAAAACCATTTTTGAAAAGCGCTCGCGACAAATCCAAGCGAAACGAAGGATTTTGGAAAATATTTGACATTTTCATTGTGTGCAGCGCGGGGCACAGGACACTGATGACTAGGGGGTGAAAACTGCGGGGAGAGGGAAGGAAGAGGACAAGGAGGAGCCGCGTTGAGCGCTTGTTTAACTTAAATTGCTTTGCTCTGGCGCTGGAGAGATGGCGAAACAAAAGCCAACAACTGCAACTTTGCTCAATGCGCTTCCGTTTCCGCTACCCAACAGCAGCCATGCCCACTTTCCCCCTGTTTTTCCTCACGTTTTCCCCGTTTTCCCCCGCTTTCTCGACCGTTTTCCCCCCATTTCGTACAACTCCTTGGCACAGCCAAAGTTTGGCATTGTTGTCTTTGGCTGTTGCTTGTGGCAATCACTTTCATTCGTTTTCCCCCGTTTTCCACCCCCTATTCACCTCTCACCTCCTTTACCCTCACCCCCCCAAGAAAAACCGCCAAACACTTCCGTTCATCTTCCGGCCCTCCTACCCGCGTGCCCATCTTTTTGCCCCGCCTTTGTAGCAAAGTTTAAGTATAAAATTTAGTTTCTTTTGGCTGGGAAAATGCATTTTCCAGCGTCAGCTTGATTTACCCCATGGAATTGCATACGTTTTTTGATTGAGCAATTAGGGAAACAGCCGGGGGGTAACGGCGCTGGTGTGGTACTGAGGTGTGATTGCTTTTCAAATTTCATTTAAAGTGTCAGGCACACCAGAAAATATTCCATTTTCATAATTTGACAGCCATTCCGGGACCGGTTTGGCTTTGGCTCCCGATTGTGTCAGCCACGAAACGAATTGAGTTGCAGGTGAACAGTGGAGTGTAGTGGGAGTGGCAAAAGGGGGTTTCACAGGAGGTGGGTCCTGCAATCCGCCGAATCAACCAAAGCCACGGCCAACAGCCGAGACCACAGTCATGATTAGTGTTCGAAATGACTTTTGTCCTGCTGATACACGAATTCGCTTTGGTCAGAAAATATGGAATTACAAAACCATTTCATGGCGAGTGGGTACGGGATAGCAATTGAAGGATGACTGTTGTTTTTAATGACAGGGTGGCATCCGATCAGAGGGCTTCTGATGAAGGTGCGAGTATTTGTTAGGCTTATAATGATGCTAAAATATATTTGAGTATAGTATGAATTGATATGTTGTTTGGTTCAGTTTTAATATATATATCGGGGGTGGCACATTAATCTCTATATAATTAAAAATAATTTAAGTGTTACCCAAAAAAATCAAAGAAATATTTAAGGACCCAAATTCAAAGTAAATTTGTTTTCTTTCGTTAGGTACAACATTTTTTAGCATACTTTTTGACTGCATTTCAAGTGATTTTAAATCTACAGCGATTTCTAAGGCATCCCTGTATTTTACATTTAAGTGATTTTTGCCTATTTTTGTGGCTCTTTAAGCTCCCAATTCGGAACAGATACCAACGCATTTTATACCCCTTTAAGCTGCAGAAACTTTTCCAAATACAATATACAGAGAATTAAGCCAGAGCTGAAACCACAAAAGTTGTCGATAAGTTAATTGTGGAAAACGCTTGCCGCCATTGACATTTAAAACCAAACGCTTAATTGCAAGTGCCAATCGGCAGTTTCCCTCATCAGCAACGCTTCCTGCCAGCCTTTTCCCCCGATCCCACAACAATTTTGCCACTCTGGCTTATCACACGTTGGCGCTGTCGTTGTCTCATGGCAAAACCGCAGAGGAGCAAAAAACAAAAAAATAAGAAACGTAAGCGAAAACAAACAAAATGCAACTTGCAATGAAATGAAACCGCAAAAGGCGGGGACCAAAGGATGGGGTGGAATAAAAAACGTAAGCCATTTACTTGTTAACTGTTAATTCAGAACGAGCAAGTAAATGAAGAGGGTGAGAAAACAGGATTACAGTGGTCCCTCTAAAACTTGAATCTCCGGTTCTAAGGAAAAAACAAAATGTACATGAGCTGCGCCACAAAATTCTGTATTTTTTCAAGGGGGAAAGAAGGTAGAAACAAGATATTTGAAAGGCTACAAGTAAAAGTACATATTATTAAAATAAATATACAGTTCTTGTAATCTTGTTTAGAAAAATTGCTATCTTCGGCAATTTAATTTTTATTTATCTAAAAATAAATTTAAGAACTAATCAACATATGGGGGCTACTAACAAAAATGTAAGTTAATTTTAAGTCAGTTACATAATTGCCTCAATAGAAAAATCTTTTTAAATTTGGAAACCGTTTTCGAATTTCCACTGTAGTCGCAGCATACAAAGGATAGCAAAAGGGAGTGCCAAACGTGCCAGAATGTGGCTAATAACAAAGCGCCAGTGTCGACACAACACATTTGCACATCAAATTAGATTTAATTTCGAAAACAGCCAAAAAAAGGAAACCTCTCTTTTTGCACGAAAACGAAAAGAGCAACAAAAAGGCAATTGCAAAAATAAAAATAGAAAAGCGTAACACACGAACCCAAGTCAACACGCTACAGCAACAAAAACCGAGAAAAAATGTGACAACCAACAGACAAAAAGTCGTAAAGATGCCAAAAACACACTGGGAATGGAGTCACGTGTCCCCTACGTTTAAATTACTCCGCTGGGACGTATACGCTCATATATGCACAAACACATGCACGCGCAAATGCAAGTCCTTCGAAATACACTTATCCTTACAAGGATCCTACACGAGGTTCGTGAATGAAGCACAGTAATATTAATGGGATGTGTGTGGCACCCTTCGTAACATTTGAATTTCTGGCGCCTTTGCGTCAGTGTTGCATATTTTTAAGCTGAGAGTTTTACCAACACTGGCAGATCTGTGTAACAGCTTTGCTTTCGCTTACATATTCTGTTACCTAACAGGAAAATAAAATCCGCCAAATTTAAAGTGTATTTTATTTTATATATTCTATATATTTATATTTCAAAGTATTAGATAACAACAATATAAACTAAGCGCAACGGTTTTAGAAATATTTAATAATAATACAAATACAATATATTTATATATGTATCCCGTTAAATTTTATTAATACACATTTATTGATTATAATTTATAAAGTAAACAGATGTATTTAATTTTCATATACATACGAATATACGTATTATATTTAAAATATTCATTTCATTTTGTATTTTCATATGAATTTTGAATCATAGATTTTGCACGTACATTTTATTTTATATCAATTTAAACTCTCATTAAATGAATAAACCCTCATTTAGGAGTTAATTTTTATTCTGTTTCTTTTGTTCATATTTTATGGGTTTTTCCGCCACGTTGACCACAGCGAAACGGAAATACCTCATATAAACCCGTCATATTCGCGCCAAGAAATGGGGATAACAATTCATATTGGACACACAAAAAACGCACAGCCAAAGTAAGACCCATTTAAACGAATTTGAAATGCTCTGCAATGACTATTTCATATTCGTAAACTGAAATAATATGCAAACCGTAATCGTATCAATACTACCAACAAAAATTATTCATTATTTCGCAGCCATTTACTTATTCAACATGTTAATTCTCTTTGGTCTTAATTGACTGCCATGGCCATTTAAAAGAGATTTCCATTGCACCGCGAGCACCTTTGGTTGCATGTGGAGCAGTCGTATTTTCTTGCATGGCTTTTCTTCGTTTCTGGGTATCAAGTGAAAATCATCAGTTTTCATTTCTAACGTTTAGGGGCGACCACCCTTCGGAGCATGTGTGCGGCGGAGGTGCTCATTTTTGAATTGCAAATGCGACTAGCAGTGCATTCTTCACATGTGCAAGGGGTGGTGGTAAAGCGGCGGAGGGGATTCCCATTTCCAGCCAGCCATTGCATGCCAGCCGAACATTGCAGCTTTGTAATGTCCTGCTGTTAGCGACTCTTGCTTACCTTTGCCAGCGCCTTGATTTCGTGGCAATTAAAACTCAGTTCACCTGTGAGTTTACGCTTTCGAATAAGCATTTTGGGGTATAACTTAACCATATTGATTACGATATTTATGTTTGAGCAAATAACGATCAAGCATAAGAAGAAAATGAAATAGCATAGAATAAACTATTTAAATTTAATTATCATTATTATATGTATATTTAATTAAATAATAATAAATATGAAAATTTCTTGTATGTATGTACAAATAACATAAAAATGCACTTATTTTTATAAGTACTTTAAATTTAATTAATACCATTTAACTATACATAGGTATTTCGAAATGCGTTACGCTCCTATTCCTTCAACTAATTCCCATTTTCTTCCTGAGCAAACTCCCATTTGTGGCTAACTAGGGTTAGGTTTCCTTGCCCGGCTTGACAATTAAAACTTAATTAAAATTGCATGCACTTTAACCTTCGCCCTGAACTTTCATTGCTTTTAATTACAATTTATTAATATGAGCTTCTCGTGACTTTCACGCCCATTCGCCTGGATTATATAATCGTTTTACCCATAACCGAATGAGACATTAAGTGCAACCTAAATGCTATTTTTGGGCGTTTAGAGGCCATTTGGGGTAATTTGTTTTCGGTAGAGTAATAGCAGAACACATTACATTTACATTAAATAAAACGGAAGACCATATTATTTAATATGACTAAATAAAATTATTCTGAATTAATTTAAATTTCCCCGTATGGCGGGAAATGTTAATAATAACAGAGGAGTGCCAGACGGACAAACCGGCAATTACTCACCCATAAAATGTAAACAAATCAGCTGTGCGCCCAAGTCTGGCAACCCTTGTAGCTCATTTGCATTGTTTACATTTTTTGTTTGCCGCATGCAAAGGGAAAGAAATTAGAAATAACCGCGAATATAAAAGTAATTCAACCCACGGAGTCAAGACTCAGTTTTACATGAGCTGCCGAGGCCCAAGGAACGCCATTGGAGGCACAGGGAGCGCCATTGGAGGCCATCGAGAAGTCGCAGTCGGAATCGCACCTTCGCCGCCACATTTTTGGCGTGACTGCGTCGCATTAAATCACCGGAATCACCCAAGAAATCGCGGCGACGAACAACAACCGGAAGTGCAGCGCGAACGGAGCAACTGGTGGTCACCGT
Source organism: Drosophila lacteicornis (assembly GCA_008044355.1). Taxonomy (NCBI): domain Eukaryota; kingdom Metazoa; phylum Arthropoda; class Insecta; order Diptera; family Drosophilidae; genus Drosophila; species Drosophila lacteicornis. The sequence continues at coordinate 60,836 of VNKF01011190.1, forward strand.
CATGGAGGTTTACGCCTGGGTACGCCATTGCTTTTAAGCCCACGCCCTCTTTCTAGGAAACTAGAAGGGCTTCTTGACGAAGTAGGGACTACACTTGCAGGTTATTTATTTATTTAACTTTAACCAAGGCAAGATTATTACTCAATTGATAAATCTAGAAGATATATTTCTTAGTTTTTGCTGGAAATCAAATCAAATCAATGACCAGTACCAATTTAACAATTAATTCTTATTATCAAATACCATTAACATTTTTGAGATTTAAAAGTTTAGGCTAACCCAATCTCACATTTAATCGTGTGTGATATTTCCAGAAATAAAATTATGCTTTTAAATCTGAAAACTTTTCTATAACAAAAATCTTATAAAGGTCAAAGGAGTTAAATAAAAATCGAGATACTTACCAATTATATTTAGATTCCACGATTTTAGCCATTATTTCCAGAATGATTTTGATCTCCAAGCCTAAAGAGAAAAAGAGTATCAATATAGTTTCCCGGTTTCATATATAGACTTTTACCTAAAGTGGCCAACTTCTAGCCAAATGAAGTTCACCTTCTGCAAGAGTATTCCGAAAAACAGAGACATCGCCACGGCGTGATTTGCATTGCAAATTAATGAGTGATTTCCTTTGGTGGCTTTTTGTTTGCCCATTTTCGTGATGTCTTAGGGTGCCAATTCTCACGGCCAGCTCGGCCTTGGCTTTGAGTCCGAGTTGTGCATGACACCGCAGCGGGTGGCCAGGGGCTCCTACTCCTTTACCCCCGCCCAGGTGCGATGCATTCGCGGCGGCGGTGGCCACGTCCTCATCCTCGACACGAACGGCAGGGTGCATGCCTGCGGCTGGAATAATCGTGGTCAGCTGGGCCTGGACTCATCGGAGGAGTGCCTTAGCGAGTTCAAGATGATTCCCACGGAGTACTTTGGGGTAAGGAATCATTGATCTCAATCAAACGCTCAATTCTTACCCTATTTAATCAATATTTCAGGAAGTTCCTGTGGACATTGTAAGTTGTGGCTGGGATATCTCCGGCGCCATCACCGTGACCAAACGTCTCTATGTTTGGGGCTCGAATGCCTTCCAGCAGCTGGGAATATGTCAACGTGGCTTTGTAGCCGTCAGAAGACCCATGCCGGTGAAGCTTCCTCGAGAAGAGCCTGCGCAGAGGATCAGTTTTGGTCTGCGCCACTGTGCCGTTCTCACGCAGGATAACAAGATCTACGTTTTCGGACGACTGAGGATTATGGACCCACCGCCCATCGAACTGGACATCACGGCCACCTGCCTGCACCGCTGCAATACGATCAAGATACAGGCCCATAATCCGAACGAGCTGAGGATCGTGTCCCTCTCCAGCGGCCAGAATCACATGCTGCTCAAGTGTGTGGATCTGAGCGAATCGGGTGGCGGCAGCACTAAGAGAATCCTTACGCTGGGGGACAACAAGTTCGGTCAGTCCAATGCCTTTCAATTCGACGAGGATGTGCGGCAACTGGCCGTGGGCTGGACGCACAATGCCGCGGTGCTGCGGAACAACGAGATCCTTGTGTGGGGTCGTAATTGCTATGGCCAATTGGGAACCGGATCGTTCAGCGACCAGCAGGCTACACCCGTTCCTCTGAGCCTGAAGCTACCCGAGGATCAGGTCCCGGCCAGAGTTCACATGGGAGCGGAGCACGGACTGCTAAGGACAACGGCCGGACTCGTCTACACTTGGGGTTGGAATGAACACGGCAATTGCGGCAACAACAGCACGGAAAACTTGTAAGGATCGGACTAATCGGAATATTGTAGAATTTTTATTTATACCACACTCTGCCCCGTAAAGACAACACAATTCTTAGCAAATTTAAGTGCGATTTTAATTCAATTGTTTCGTAAAATAAGTACAATTAACTGTATTTTCGGCAACTAGAGCTGGAAAAAACATAGAAACATCGATATATCGATATTTTCTAATACATCGGTGGTTTTTTGATACGATATCTACCATCAGGTAGAAAAAACAACTGCCCGTTAATTTTTTTTATTTAAAGTAATTAAAGGGTATATGTATACAATAGTATACAAGTTTAAATATAAAAACATTTTTGGTATTTTTGATAAGACAGTAATTTATATTTTATATAGCTTTCCAGACCAATTAGGACAAAAAATGTCCGTAACAAAAACATCGAAGCATCAAACTAACTTTAATATAAAATTAAGGAATCGGGAGATCACCTTAATATTTAATAATATTGCGTAATTCAAATATTTGTAACTCGATAGATCTATTCGATATCTTTTCAGATGCACCCCTACGTTATTGGAGCTGCCGGGACTTGTTAAGTTGGCCGGGGCTGGAGCCGGCTTCTGTTATGCCATTACAGAGCCTGTAAACTGACTACTTCCTGTTATCGTTATACCTGGCAACCCTGCACCTGTTTCTGTCTCTGTCTCCCTATGTGGGCACGCTTGCGCTTAAATTCGTCGCCGAAATATTTGTACGAAATTGTTAAATGGTTAATAAAGAGCCAATTGTTAATGAAAATATATTCTTTCTAAGGTGGGTGCCCTTATATAAGTGAAAACTTAACAAGAAGTAAGCAAAAACATAGATAAAATCAAATCTTTAATGAATATTTTTGAAGAAAACCTAAAATGAACATGCACACCCACTAATGAACTTTTAGGCCAAAAACTTTGCTAGAGCTGGCCACAAACTTGCATACTTACGCACACATGTGCAGGAGTTTTTTTTTTACCAAAAACAAATATTTGATTTATCTTGGAGTTTAATAAGTTTTGGAACATTTTACAATAAAAAAGTTTGTGTGGTGTTGTTGGAAGGTGTGTAGAATGAACGTGTAAATAAATTATCGTCAAAGAATACAAATAATATATTAAGCAACATGTTATTACATATGTACATATGTACATACATATTTAAATTCGAGTTCCAACATTATTTTCTCGTCAGTCTGTAGTCTGTAGCAAATTTTTTCTATCCTCCGCTGCGAATTATTATCGCCAAAGAGTACCATTTCAATAAATGTTTACATGAAGACATAACGCCTAATGCTTATAAACAGAACGGGGCAGACAGAAGTGTTTGGGTATCGGATCTGATTACTCCAGTAGTTAGCTTTCGTCGAGGGCCTTTATTTCTTTCCATTTAGTGTGATTTAGGAGACAGCTACGAGAGGAGTTTGTCGGCTCTCTACAAATATTTATTTCGAAAAATTCCGGTAAAGGCATCTGGTTACTATACATTTTTAATAAATTATTCGTTTCTGTGAGGAACCCCAAGATGAGCGAGAATAGCACTGACGACAAAGAGCAACTTCCCGTGGACGACGTGGATGCCGAGGACACGGTTGCCGCCGCACAGGGTATTACATTTGCAAATAGAATGTCAAATAAATAAATCGAAATCCTCTGACTCACAGCCAATATTTCCAATGAACTGGCCAAGAAAATCTGGAGTGTGTCGTCCAGCGACGTTGCCCTCGGAATCCGTGAGATTCCAGGGGAAGCTCTGCCCTATATCCCAGCAGAATCTGGACCAGGACTAGAAGATGAATCTGGATCGGGATCTGGATCGGAACCTGGAAGCGAAAGCGGATCTGGAAGCAAGCAACAGGCGAACGATAATGCCAACGCTCATATACTGGAGGTGGAGAGGGCTCTCTACGGTGAGAGCTATGGATTTCCGGAGAATGGCAGCCCGAATTATTACAAGGCTGCCGAGAATTACTCCCTCTTCGGAGAATACTTTCTCGACTTCCCCAAGGACACGGCTACTTGCTTTGCAGATCTGGACCAAGGGTTGGATAGTGACACCAATCCGCCACCAGGATTCGAGAGATCCCCGAAGTCGTCGGTTCTCTTTGAGAGAAAGCAAGCTCCGGCCAATGGCGCAGCTGCTGTATCCTCGGTATCCAAATATTCTGAGGTAAGATCCAGTATTAGTCTCCAGATTTAATTTATGATGATTTCATTTTACAATCTAGGCCAGCTGCTCCACTTCGTTGCAACAGCAACCACAAAGACCAACACCGCGACCGCAGCAATCAGTACAACATCGCAGCGATCACAACGAGACATCGTTTCCTCAGGCTTATCATCAGGGGTTCAATCAGGGCGTGTCAAAGGCTCAGCTAAATACTTCGCACCACCAGCACACATGCTCACATGCATCACATGTCCATCTGCAGCAGCAGCAGCAACATCGACCGGGTGGAGCCCTCGTCAGCGCAGCCGAAATTGGAGGAGGAATTTGTAGCCACAGCCACGGCCATAGCCATAACCATAGTCATGCTCATGCCACTGCCAATGAGTTCAACTTGTCGCAGCTCTATCAGCAACTGATGGCTCGCAACATGCGTCCCAATCCGCTGCACCACCACCAGCATGCGCAGCAGCACATGGTCCAGAACCAGCAGCAGCACCACCACCATACAGCCACCAGTGCTGCTGCCTGCGCGGCCATGATTTATGCCAACTTCGAGCAACAAGTCCGCCAGTTGCATCTGCATCAGCAACTGCAACAGCAGCATCAGCGTCATGTGCGCCTGCCGCGTGGCATTTATGGCGGCAACGGGGTACAGGGAGGGCCGGGAGCAGCAGGATCAGGAGCAGGCTCTGCGCCTCCAACTGGCAAGGAACCCCCACCGACTGGTCACAAATAAGGTCAGATATATGACCAAATCAAAAGAAATTCAAGTTTAAACAGAATTCATATTTTAACAACATTTTATTCCAGTTTGGTGAAATTAACAAATTATTTTACTGTTTTTTTTTTTAATTATACTTTGATAAGTTTCATTCGTCAGAAATTAAATACATTTTACGTTTGGTTTCTATATTTCTACACTAAATCAATAACATAAATATAAGTTATACTTTTAAGCCATTCTTGAAATGTAAAACAACTTATATATTCAACATATTTTATTAATATTTACACACTAATTAAACATATTAATGCATACCTATAACATAAAACAACGCCGATTAGTTTGAAGTTTGTAACTTCGTCAAACAGCTGGCGCTATGCCCATTCTTTTGTTTTTCAAATCGAATTCCACATAGTTTTCCCTCATGAAGACGTCGCCAATTATCCACTTGGCCAGACCTCGCATATCCATAATGCCCACGAAGCAGAAATCCGAGTACCTAATCACATACGTCTCTGGGTGTACATAAAACTTGGTGCCTTCGATCTGAACTACCAAATGCGGAAGACTCCCAATCAGCTTGCAGTCAATGGTCCAAAGGTCGAGAGTGGCGTCATGTACGGCTTCAATGGCATCCATTAGGTTATGTACCTCCGTAACGGGGCCCACAATCAGAGAGGTTCCCGAATCCATGATAGCCGGGCATCCCGATTCACATGATCTGGCCTCCGTTCCATGGAATCCTATAGAGCCCATTTCGAAAGACCAGTACTTCTCCTCGGTCACTTTTGTGTAGGTCAGAGGACCGTAGTACAAGCTCGAGTTGGATCCCCCAATTATAAGCAGGCCGCCGTCGCTGGAGCCACTCCTCATGTAGAACGAGAACATCTGCTTCTCCAGCAGTTCTTGGGCCAACATCATCTGGAAGGGCGGCAGGGTTCCGATCTGGGAAAGCTTGGGAAAAGCCAAACCAAAGATCCCGTCGAAAACTGAACAATCGGTGGTCTCATTGACTATGCCAAAGCCCTGCTTCTCAATTCGTAAGTCTCCGATTGTGAGCACGTCGTTGGCCTTTAATCCCTTCACCGATCCCGATCCATAAGTGATGCTAAAGCCAGTTTTATTCTGATGCAGTGTCTCAGACTTGGATTCCTTGAATAGGCTGTTGCCACACTTTTTGCAGGAAGCGCACTTGGAACTGGGCAGCCACAAGTCCGAGGACCCAGTGTCATATTGGACAGTGAATGTCTGAGGGTTATTCCCACCCATTTGTATTGTCCCGAAGAAGTTCGTTTCACAGGAATTCACCAGGCGTGCCACTACCACTCCCTTGGATTGGTTTTTTGTATCACTTGTTTCGATCCCACCATTAATGGCGTGGATCGGTAATAAGCCGTGCTTTCCCCTAATCCTATTACGATTGGCTAGGTAAGTCGAGATATGTGGAAACTTGTGGTGGCGACGGCTGTGCCTTCCCAAGCGGACTCTGTGGAACCTGGCACATAGCGCGATCTGGCAGAGTAAGAGGATGATAATCACACGCAAGTTCATGGTCTTTAACTGGCTTGGTTCCCAGCCAATGCGTCTGTTTTTATAGCTCGGTTCTGATGCGTTTATCGCCCGACTATTCATCGACATGCACACGTAAAGGTGACTTGGAGTATGTGATTAAAGCTCAATATTAAAATACGGCCAGTGAGTTAATACGCAGTTTAATTACACTCTTTGCAGTGGAAGCAGTTTTTAATTTTCCGGAAATAATAGTAATCGAATTAAATTATATTTATTTATTTTATTATCTCAACAAAGTTCGCAATTGATAGCTTTAAAATGGCATTAAGTTTATTATTTGTGCGCCTATAAAGGACATAAGAGCAGTCCTCTATAACATAAAGTGCATGAACATAAGTCTAACTCGGTTTAGTATTTTTTCTCAGTGCAGTGCCTTGCCAATTCCAATTTGATGGTACTCCAAATCGAAAACCGTGTAGTAAGCGCCCATGAAACTATCGCCTAGAATCCACAGAGAGTTTCCTTCCAAACTGGTAAAGCTCGAGACGCATATATTGCCATATTGGAGCACATACTGCGAGGCCTTCAAGGGAAGCTCCTTGCGGGCAATGGTGAACACCATATCGGGGAGCAGGGACACAGTTGAGCAGTCCACGAAAAAGATACCACTCGCATCATTCGGATTGGTTACGCCCAACAACTTGTTGATTATCTTAATTACTGGCACGGGCACCACGATCATCGAAGTGCCTGCATCAAGGATGGTTTCACAGTTCGAGCATAACTTGGTTCCATTCAGCGTGGCGCTCGTCATTCCGAACTGAAAGTAGGCTGGCGTAGTAATGGGCACATAGGTGAGGCATCCACTGTATAGACGGGAATCGGCGCCTCCCAGGATCAGCTCACCACCGTTCACGGCATTCGTGCCATTCCTCTGGAAGTATATGGAGAACCCGAGATATTCTATCTGGCCTTGATCCACCAGGTTGTAGAGGAGCGGGGTCACGCCACCAATGGCTATGCTGTCGTAGGCCAGCCCCAGGATTCCATCGAACGGGGAGTTGAGAAATGGTTTCAATGGCTCATCGATGATCTCGGCGAATCCCTGGTTTAGTGTGGTGTAATCTCCTATGGTTACGGTGTCCTGGGATATGAAACCGGAGAGAGCAACCCCGCCGTCACCCGAATTGGAGGCATATTCAATCTGGAAGTTCGTTTTATTGGCCACGTGAGTTTCGGAAGCCGTCGAATTGTATTTGTTGTGAACCAAACAGGGCGCAGCAGAGCACTGAATCGAAGGCACCCACAGATTCGCCGATCCCGTATCGATCAGCACTGTGAACACCTGGGGAGGAGTTCCAATCTCTATTTGGGTATAGTACATGGTGTTGGCGTAGTTCCCCAGACTTGTGCCACTTGATCCGCGATCCTTCGTGCCTGGCTTGGGAGGAGCCACAGTTGTGGCATCTTCCACCTTGAGTTTGTGCTTAATAGACAGGCTTTTGAGTTCGTTTATCAAATTGTGGTGACTTTGTTCGGGATTCTTGTGTCTTTCAAATTTCAAACGCTGCCGGGCCTCCACTTTCAATGCGAATAGAACCAATAGTGCCACCCATAATGAAACTAGCTGGCACGAGTTACACTTTACCCGCATGGTCGGGGTCTTCGATTTGTCTGAACTGAAGCCTAGCTGGTCACGTATTTATGGCAGGGGAAGCTGCTTCGTTCGTTCACTGAGATAAACCAAGCTCTGCGGCAGACTTCGATCGCCTCACACCATTCGGTAAAGAATTTCACACGCGATAAACCATTGGTCAGTTTGAACATTTTTGGGGGTGTTGCCAATTGATAATATATGTATAAGAACAGTGGTATGATTTGTCATTATGCTTAATAAATTCTGGAGGCTTTTGGAGGGCTGTGTCTTACAATAAAATCACATTAATCAGTGAATGTTGTAATAATGTAATATAAGGTTTTCTCTCTTTGAAATAATCAAGAAGTCATGCTCTTAGATCTCGCACTTAAATTAATTTTTCATTAATAAAATGTTTTGCTTATCATGATAGTGCATTTATTTATTATTAATTTTTATTTTTATATTTTTTTCCAGTATTGTAACCTAGATATTTTTTGCATTTTGTTCGTTTGTTCGTTCACTACAATTTCCGACCTTAAGCCAGATTGGCGAAGCCAACCCGATTTTGGCCAAAATCAAACTCGGTGTAGTACTGACCAAGGAAGACGTCTCCCAGGATCCAGAAATCGGTGCCAATATAGGTGAAGGTGGACATGCAGGTGGTGTAGCCTTCATCTGTGTAGGTCTGGATGTAAACGGAGGGTGGCAGGTCGAAGTTGGTGCCACCAATGTTGAAGGTCAGCACGGGCAGGGAGTCCACGGTGGCGCAGGGGACGTAGTAGTCTCCCTGGATGAGACTGGCGCCGATTAGCTGGTTGATCTGGGCGTAGGCAGCCGGGGGGCAGGCAATCAGAGAGGTGCCAGTATCGGCGATCGCCTGGCAGCCGTCGGAGACCACAGTGCCGTTCCAGGTGATGTTGTTCACGCTGAACTGCCAGTAGCCCTGCTGGGTGACGGGTGTGTAGGTCATCTCCCCGGAGATCAGGCTCTGATCGGTGCCACCCAGCGTCAACTGGCCACCGTCCTCGGCCGTGCCGTTCCTGGCCAGATAGAAGCCGAAAACTGGCGCATCGATCAGTCCCTCAGTGTAGAGATTGTAGAATGGCGGCACCACATTGTCCTCGGCGATCTGCTGGAAGCCCATGCCCAGAATGCCGTCGAATGCCACGTCGGTGAAGCTGCTTCCCGGCTGCGAGACGGCCTCGCCAAAGGTCTGACTGGTGATGGCCAGGCCATTGATGGTCACCGTATCTGTGGCAAGGTAGCCCGTCACACTGCCGGTGCCGTATTGGATGGAGAAGTTCTGGCCACTGGCCACATACGTGGAGGAGGCACTCGAGTTGTACTGGTTGTGCTGCTGGCAGGCCACATCGGTGGCCAGGCACTGGGCCGAGGGGATCCAGAGATTCGCAGAGCCCGTGTCGAAGACCACATTGAAGTACTGCGGCGGAGTGCCAATGCCGATTTCACCATAGTAGTACATGTTCATGGAGTTGCCCAGCTCCTCGGAGGTGTAGTCCGTATCCTGGCTGGGATAGTCGTAGTCGGGCTGAGCATAGATCGGTGCTCCATCGTCGTAGATGACGAGATCCCGAAGATGGTGACGGACTATCTGGTGCACCTTGTGCTTCAGTATATGCACGGCAATCCTGCGGGCCAAATGCGACTTCTTGTGCTCCCTCTTGTGGATCTTGACCTTGTGAACTTCTGCACTGACCAAGACCAGAACCAGGACCAGCACCAGCCACTTCAACATTTTGGTTTCGAGACTTTTCTTAACTTTCCCTAACCAAAGAAATAGTAGTTCTCCCCTTTTTAGGTCTGGGGCTTGACTGAAGAAAACCACTTATCGACCGCTATTTATATGGCCGGTGATAAGTACAAACTGGCCCAAAATTGATCACCAATCGATTAAGTCGACTGGACGAACGAAGATATCAATTGATCGATCGCGGCCCTTGTTTACACGAGCTGGGGCCGTGCATAAAATGTGGAATCGAACAATCTCATTCAGACTGCGGGATTTTAGATAAACTAAACTTGGTAAGTCGCTGAATTTTCAATGGAAATTTTGGAAATTAATTGCAAATTTTGCATTCATTGATAACAAAAGGCAAGTTTGTTGTAAACAAATCAATTTGCCCAGAGATAGGAATATCTTATCTTTGATGTTAAAAAGGTTTGTTTTCAGAATTTATATTTTTGCATGCATGGAATATTTTTATGAAGCATTTTTATGTATGTAAAGATATTTAAACATGCAATTGTATGTATTTGTATATTGTATTTATTAGTAATAAACTAGTTTACAAATGTTTTGACAGTAATAAGTTAAAGATCAACTGCTTGTTTACCCCTTTACCAAATTCTTATACAATTTCTATTAATAAATATTTTTCGAATGTAACTTTAATTTGGTTCATCAAATTCCAGTGATCGCAACAGAATATTTACTATTATATTTTATAGTTTCGGAGCGATGCCTATGCGCTTGTACTCAAAATCGAACTCCAAGTAAAAGGGTGCGATGAAAGCGTCTCCAAACACCCAGAGATTGCTGAGTCCCTGCAGGCCGTTGCAGTTTGTAAAGGCAGAGACGCAGGTGCCGTTGTAGTTGAGAATATAGTCCGAAGGGGTTAAAGTGAAGTCCCTTCGCCCAATATTTACGGTAATACTTGACAAACTGGACACCTTGCTGCAGGGCACAATATAGACGCCATTCTTCGCATCGAAACTATTGATTTTCAGCTTCTGGTTGATAGTCGTAATATCATTCAACGGAACACAGACGAGAGAGGTTCCTATGTCCACGATGGCCTCGAAATTGGAGAAGAGCTTAGTAGAGCCCAAGCTAAGTCTTGCAACCGGGATCTGCCAATAGCCTGTGTGGGAGATGGGAACATAGGTAATGCATCCCTTGTAGAGTATGGGGTCTGAGCCGCCTAGCAGCAGTTGTCCACCGTTGTTGGGATCCGAGGCGTTGCGGTTGAGGTACACGGAAAAAACGGGTGTGTCGATCAGCTTCTGAGATATCAGATTATAGAAAAGTGGCACCACACCACCGATCGCTATGTCGATGAAGCCCAGGCCCCAAATTCCGTCAATGCCATTCAGTCTGGCAAAGGCTGCCGGCAAGGATGTTATTTCGGCAAAGTCCTGATTCTTCACTTTCAGACCATCAAGCTCGACCGTGTCCCTGGAGACGAAGCCTTTCAAGGTGCCATCTACGTAGTCGATCTGAATGGCTGTTCCATTCTGCTTATAGGACTTGGACTTGCTGGAGTTGTAGCTGCTGCGCTGCAAACACAAGTCCTGTTTGCATTGCGAACTTGTGATCGCGAGATTAGCCGATCCCGTATCGACGAGAACCGTTATGGGCTGATCACCGCCAAAATCTAGCTCTACAGTGTACACGTTGTTGTAGAAATTTGATAGATTTGCTTTTGGCACAGCTGTTGTGGCCGTTGACTTTGACTCGGATATCATGAAATTATTAGCGTTTCCCGGCACACTTGCATTATTAAGCCTCAAGCTTCCCAGTGATCTATGGCCTTTTTGCCTTCGCATATGAATTTTGTGGTATTTTCTCCATTTCTTCGATTCCACTTCACTTGTTGCCAGCACCAAAAGCACCAAGGTCAGTGCCAGACCGAGTTTCTTCAAAGACTGCGTCTGCATCGTTCTCCAAGCTTACTTTTGGCCCTTAGTAAATGTAGGGTCACGTATTTATAGAGCCGAAATTCCACAGTTATCGGGTCAGCTTGCGGTTATTTTTGAGTAATTGTCAGCTGGCTGAAAGGATTACTTTGTCACGTGGCCAGTTGTTACGAAGGAAATATTTTTTCGACTCTAATTACGTGACCCTTTTTATTATAATGTTACTTAACCAAGCCAAAAAAATAAATGAAAATATTGATTTGTTAATTTCTTACAATTAATAAAGGCATTAATATTTCTTTGGATAAATTTGTATTTTGTTAATAATAAAACTAATATAATAAAAAATATTTCTTTTAATAAACTCGTAATTTTGAAGCCGCTCTCTAGCGCCATCTGTCCACCCTTCACTTTACTTTAACTTTAACTTTATCACTAGTTCCACCAATAAACTCGTATTTCCGGTGGCGCAATTTGTAAAGACAGTTGTAGAGAACTTTGTACGGTCTTAGTTTAGTCACAATCAATCTTTAAAGTTGTTACGTGCGCATGAAAACCAAAGATAAACATTGCCAAGATCCAAGCACGGGGTTGTGCGCCCGGCTAACGATTTACATTGACAATCGGGGTATCGAATGCCGAAGGGTTGCCAGACCGTCCAGCCGCAGGGTGCATGATGCTGAGGTGGATGCGCGGATTAAGGGAAAACAACTCGGGAGGATTAAGAGGCAAAGAGGAGATGATCCCGAAGAGCGAGGAGAAGGCAATTCCCAAGGGCAGGGAAGGTCAGAGAGAGGAGAAACTCTAAAGAAATCGAAGGGGGAGCCGGTGAGCAGTGGAAGAAAAAAAGAGGAGTTCGAAAACTGAGCCCGAGTTGTGCGGTTGAAAAAAGAACAAAATCGTTCGAAAATCCCCACCGGCCGAAGCGCGATTTTCCGGGAGGAAAAATTCTAGAGTGCGGCGAGGGAGACGTCGAGGCGGAGTCACCGGAGTCTGGAAAATAACACAAATGTTATTAATCCCCAACGACGCAGAGTGCACCAGAAACGAATACAAACAGAACTAAGATAAGATATAAAAATAATAAATTATTGTTATATATTAAGTTCCTAACAGTGTCGTTATTAGTGTCGAGCTCGATGTTTAGGAAAATAGGAAATTTTTGTGAATAAATGTATAATTATGAATCGTGAGTGAGAGCGGTATAAGTGGGTGAGATGGAGGTGTGAGGAAAAAAAAAACAGGTGAAAATGAAAGGACAAATAGGGAGTCGCCAACAAGATCCTGGCGACCATTCGGATGGGAGGGGCACAGGGATGCAGCCTACATCCATCAGCATCCCCTATTAATGTCTAGTTGTCGGAGTGCGGGAGTTAAATCCGAAATAAAACAAATAGTTGCCTTCTGCCGGAAGCTGTCAAAATCAAAAATCAGCTGTGCAAAATAACCTGGAATCAAAACAAATACCAAGTAAGAAAGCTACAGTCGAGAGTGCTCGACTGTGAGATACCCGGTACCTAAACGCTTGTGCTTTACATTAAAAGGCTATTTATAATTGTATATACATTATCATACTCTACTTAGATACTTCTTAAAATAAATCGCCTCTCGAATTAGCTTCCGACATAAACAATTTAATGTCATACTTAAATATGAATGATAGATTTTATAAGGACGCCAAAAAATGAATTATGTTATTTTTTGTCGTTTTTTGCTCTATTCTTTTGTCACTTCTTCTGCAGTTGGGGCCATTATATCGGCCAAGCCTCAAATGCGGCACCCGTCGGCTACACCTTGCAACAGCAAAAGCAGTGCCTTAGGGGAATGTGTTAAAATTCTAACCTTATTGCTAATATCTCGCATGTTTATAATCCGATTTTATTCAAAATTTTCAGAAAACGTCCGTTATTTAACGTTAATTTATTTGATCAATTAACTTTAACCCGAAAATAACGAGTATAGCTTATTTTAGGTTTTTTTTTGTATTTTTGAGGGCGTGAATGGGCGTGGCCAAATTTTAAAACAAACTTGATCTGCGTGCAACAGATTCCCATATTGTCACCAAATTTGGTAATTCTAGCTCGTATAGTCTCTGAGATCTGTTGTTTCACACGGACGGACAGACGGACATGGCTAAATCGACTCGGCTGGTGGTGCTAATCAAGAATATATATACTTTTTGGGGTCGGAGATGCCTCCTTCTGCCTGTTACATACATTCTCGGTTGGCACTAGCACATAATACCCTTGTACCCTATGGGTATCGGGTATAATAATTAATTACTAAACCAATTAGAAGTATTTTTAGGTACGCACTTAGTTTGTATACATATATACATAAATACTTTGGTTCATTTCTGTATCCAAGGGACAATGAAACGAGGAGGTGGCGCCGGTTCTCCAGCTGAGCCATCCCCTAGAGGCAAATAAATATTTCCAAAACTATCTCGCTCTTGAACACTCGGACCGATCCTGTCGATCAACAAGAAGGTGTCGCATGTGCAACGGCGAACACCACACGTTGTTGCAAGTGCGAGATCGGCCGGATCGTGTAAACCGAAGAAAAACCAAAAAATTTAAATTACAATGGAGCAGAAGGGGCAGCCAAAAAAGGGCATAACATAACAAATTAATTTTAATTTTTAATACAATTAATAAATATAAAAACACAAAAATATATACATAAAGAGGCCTAAGAGCTAGAGTATACGGAAAAAAAATTGACAAGCTAAGAAATCCCATATTGATTACACTTTATGATAGATTAGATCAGTTAAAATAGCAATTTTTCCTAATGACCGATGCTCTCCACTACGGTAAGAACCGTTGCCTGGAGGTTATGGCGGCCACCGTCGATGGCACATACAATCGGTGCATTTATATGCGATGGTTCTTGGAATCGCAAGAATGTCGTCAAAGCGAGGTTTTCACAGCCGTACACGACTGCCTGACCAATTTATTTTCAAGGGAAAATAATTTCCTAATTAGTATTAATAGCGATAGAAATATGGTTAATGGCCCTTTACCACACCTACGTTTTCCAGTCCTGTGGGACTATCCGCACCTCGACAAGGTGTTTTCGCCGATAATCTTAGACTTATATATACGGACAAAACGTTTGACTAGGACGTACGTTTCAGTTTTCAGAAAATTCAATAAATTTTAGGACAGAGACATGACGTTAGGGAATTTAACAAATGTGGCACATAGTTTATGCCAGGAGGAACTTGTTAAACTTCAAGAAGAGTGCAGGCTCTTCTTCCTCATAGATCCAAAGAAGACGTTGACTTTTAAAGTGGCCAATAATATCATTCTAGAAAGTATTGGGCGAAAAGTCAAAACAATGGCCTTTATCGCCAACTTTGACGATGAAAAACCGGAGGATGAACATAAAATTTGTATATTGGCAGCGGCTTTGGAAAATATACAATTTCCTAAGACGTAATAGTGTTCGTTCCTGGATACTCCTTCACTTGTATTCCAACTCCTGATCTACAAGCTCCTATCCTGGACACTCCTTCACTCGTACTCCAAATCCTGGACTACGATCTGTACGAGCGCGATTATAATCTTTTCATTCATCATTCTCAAGGATGCAGAGAAAAGATGGAAGTTAGCAATACGTGCTATCATCAATTCACATGGTATCACGGTGCCCTGGCTGGAGACTAACGGGCTGGGGTTCGAGACCAAGTTCCACGAGGTGTAAGTATCCTTTTTTTCCTCTTTCCTTTTTTTCATATTCCATGGTACATCTCTTTTAGTTTCCCCCTTTTTAATTTTATAATTTTCAGTTAACATTTTTTTTAAGTGGATTAGGATTCCTTGGGAACCACTATAAAAAAAATGCGCCATGTCTCACCTCTTGGGTGGTGTGGAATGAGACGGATTCTGACTGTGATCTGATTTTTAATGCATTTGTGTAGGATTGGTATTAATGAGTACCCTTGATATCGATCTATGTCAGGATCTAGTATATTGTAATTATAAGGTAGTTTAAGGTTAAGCGAAAATGGGAAAGGAAGAGGCGGTCACACTGATATAAGAGCAAGAGCAGAGTACAGTCGAAGCGGGTAACAAGAATAAGAGACAATAAGAAAACGTGTTTAAAATATAAGTGTTAAGTTAAGAACTCCAGACTAAGAACTAAATTTGTAGCGATCTCATTAAAGATAAATCAAACCCTACAAATATTGGGGGCTCGTCCGGGATATAATCCGATAAAATAAAAAAATCTGGACAGTTCTTTTCGCGACTCGTCAAAGTTGCACACAATTATACGTTTTCATATATGTATGTGAATATTGGTGGCGTACATGTGAACATTTGAAAAGTGCGTGTGGTTCTGAGAAAACCGTTGTAGTAAAAGAAAACCGAAAACTACCGAAAGGAAACAGCAGAAAGCCGTAGGGAAGGCGAGACACCGTTGGCGATATTTCGAGGAAAAACGAGTGAGCAGTTTCATCGAGTGGAAAGAAACGCGCATTTCTGGCGTCACACATATATACAGATCTCCAGCAGCCAAGCTCTAATCTGTGTTAGTGAGCAAGAACGGACAAGTGGAAACCAACGAGGGAGCGAGACAGCGAGATTTTGCGAAAAACGAGTGAGCAGTTTCGCGCCAGCATCCAGCTGGAACTCAGGATGGTTGGCGAGGACATGTACCTTTACGATTCACAGCTGAGATGGTTTAATCCTAGCCTTAACATAACCCAGAAAGGAGCTGTATTCCATATTGTGCGTGGCGAGGCGAAAAACATGCCTTATGTCATCTTCGGGCCACCTGGAATTGGGAAGACCATGACCCTGGTGGAGGTACTCCTCCAACTGGCGGAGATTGAAGAGGATCCATGACAAGTTAGCCTTTGGGATACCAAACCCTAAAAAATGCATTGTGTGCGGTATACCTAAAAATAAAACATTACATAAAGATACATATATGCAAGGCGGAAGATTATCCTTATGTATGTTTTTGTGGAATTTTGGCAATTATGCCGAAAAGCATAAGAGGGGATTATGCTAAGTGCAAAAGGAAGCATTTAAAGCCGACTCCGAAGGTTCAAACTGATGAAGATATTGCATACCTGCAGGCTTTATTAGACTCCTTGGTGCAGAATTCGGAGGACCTTCCCGCAAATTAATTAATATTCACTTAATTTAATTAATAATAAATTTTAATTCTCCATTCCTTGGAGCTTTTGAGCTTTAACTTTGCAGCTTCGCTTCTGGTGCTATATTTTCCTGTTTCCCAGCGAGGTGACCAAGCGCCAGCATCCACAGATGGAACTCAGGATGGTTGGCGAGGACATGTACCTGTATGATTCAAACCTGAGATGGTTTAATCCTAACCTAAACAAAATCCAATATTGTGCGTGGCGAGGCGAAGAACAGGCTATATGTGATCTTTGGGTCACCTGGAATTGGCAAGACCATGACCCTGGTGGAGGTACTCCTCCAACTGGCGGAGATTGAAGAGGCTCCATGACAAGTTAGCCTTTGCATTGTGTGCTGTAGAATTCCTAAAAATAAAACATTACATAAAGATATGCATCAGGATAATTTTCCGCCTGGCATATGTTTTTGTTGAATTTTGGCAAATACGCCGAGAAGCAGGTGGCCATTATGCTAAGTGCAAGAGGAAGCATTTAAGGCCGACTCCGAAGAATCAAACTGATGAAGATATTGCATATCTGCAGGCTTCATTAGACTCCTTGGTGCAGAATTCGGAGGACCTTCCCGCAAATTAATTAATATTCCCTCAATTTAATTGATAATAATAATTAATTCTCCATTCCTTGGAGATTTTGAGCATTAACTTTTCAGCAAGAGCTCTCCCACAAGAAATGACGCAAGTCATTTTTAATTGGTGCACCAGCAGCCACCAGCACCAACAGCCATCAGCACCAACATCCACCAACACCCAACATTCACCAGCACCAGCAGCCAACACCACCCAGCAGCCAACAGGATCCAGCAGCCAACAGCACCCAACAGTCATCAGCACCCAGCATCCAACAGCCATCAGCACCAGCAGCCAACAGCAACAGCACTGGGATATGACGGCTATAAGATGATTTAGTGCTGGTGCTGTTGGGTTCGCACTTTGTATATTTTTACAAACTTTTTCGCAACAATAAAAAAAAAATATAAAAAAGGAATCAACTGTAGAAAAATAAAAAAATTAAATCATAAATACACCGGTATTCATGTCAACATCCAAGTGCAAATCCCGCTGAAATCGACCAGTTCAAGCTGCGCTTAAAGCTTGGATGTTTTTTTTTTTAACTTTTATTGTGCGAAAAAGTTTGTAAAAATATACAAAGTGCGAACCCAACACCACCAGCCCTATATCATTTTACAGCCGTCATATCCCAGTGCTGGTGCTGTTGGCTGCTGGTTGCTTTTGCCGGTGCTGTTGCTGTTGGCTGCGGGTTGCTGTTGCTGCTGTTGCCGGTGCTGTTGCTGTTGGCTGCTGATTGCTGTTGCCGCTGCTGTTGCTGTTGGCTGCTGGTTGCTGTTGCCGGTGCTGTTGGCTGCTTGGTGTACCAAGCTGGTGGCTGAAAAGTTAAAGCTCAAAAGCTCCATAAAATGTAAAATTAATTATTATTATCAATTAAGTTGACGGAATATTAATTAATTTGCGGGAAGGTCCTCCGAATTCTGCACCAAGGAGTCTAATAAAGCCTGCAGGTATGCAATATCTTCATCAGTTTGAACCTTCGGAGTCGGCCTTAAATGCTTCCTTTTTCACTTAGCATAATCCCCTCTTATGCCTTTCGGCATAATTGCCAAAATTCCACAAAAACATACATAAGGATAATCTTCCGCCTTACATATATGTATCTTTATGTAATGTTTTATTTTTAGGTATACCGCACACAATGCATTTTTTAGGGTTTGGTATCCCAAAGGCTAACTTGTCATGGAGCCTCTTCAATCTCCGCCAGTTGGAGGAGTACCTCCACCAGGATTCCAGGTGGCCCGAAGATGACATAAGGCATGTTTTTCGCCTCGCCACGCACAATATGGAATACAGCTCTTTTCTGGGTTATGTTACGGCTAGGATTAAACCATCTCAGCTGTGAATCGTAAAGGTACATGTCCTCGCCAACCATCCTGAGTTCCAGCTGGATGCTGGCGCTTGGTCATCTCGGTGGGAAACAAGAAAATCTAGCACCAGAAGCGAAGCTGCAGCAGTTTGCAGAGTCCTGCAATCATGAGGGATTACAAATGCATTAAAAATCATATCACAGTCAGAGTCCGTCTCATTCCACACCACCCAAGAGGTTGAGACATGGCGCGTTTTTTTTATAGTGGTTCCCCAGGAATCCTAATCCACTTAAAAAAAATTTTAACTAAAATTATAAAATTAAAAAAGGGGAAACTTAAAGAGATGTACCAAGGAATATGAAAAAAAAGGAAAGAGGAAGAAAAGGATACTTACACCTCGTAGAACTTGGTCTCGAAGAGGGCCAATACGCCGAGTATCTTGGCGAAGAACCCCAGCCCGTTAGTCTCCAGCCAGGGCACCGTGATACCATGAGAATTGATGATAGCACGTATTGCTAACTTCCA
Source organism: Drosophila lacteicornis (assembly GCA_008044355.1). Classification (NCBI taxonomy): domain Eukaryota; kingdom Metazoa; phylum Arthropoda; class Insecta; order Diptera; family Drosophilidae; genus Drosophila; species Drosophila lacteicornis. The sequence continues at coordinate 79,880 of VNKF01011190.1, forward strand.
TCTTTTCCCTGCATCCTTGAGAATGATGAATGAAAAGATTATAACCGCGCTCGTAGAGATCGTAGTCCATGACTTGGAGTACGAGTGGGGAGAATCCAGGATAGGAGTGGAATATTATGACCATGCTCGTGGAGTTAGAGTACTGAAACGTACGTCATAGTCAAACGCTTTGTCCGTATATATAAGTCGAAGATTATCGGCGGCAGCGTGAGTTTCGGAAAACACCTTGTAGAGGTGCGGATAGTCCCACAGGACTGGAAAACGTAGGTTTGGTAAAGGGCCATTAACCATATTTCTATCGCTAATAATACCAATTAGGAAATTATTTTCCCTTGAAAATAAATTGGTCAGGCAGTCGTGTACGGCTGTGAAAACCCCGCTTGGACGACATTCTTTCGATTCCAAGAACCATCGCATATAAATGCACCGATTGTATGTGCCATCGACGGTGGCCGCCATAACCTCCAGGCAACGGTTCTTACCGTAGTGGAGAGCATCGGTCATTAGGAAAAATGGCTATTTTAACTGATCTAATCTATCATAAGTGTAATCAATATGGGATTTCTTAGCTTGTCAATTTTTTTTTTCCGTATACTCTAGCTCTTAGGCCTCTTTATGTATATATTTTTGTATTTTTATATATATTAATTGTATTAAAAATTAAAATTAATTTGATATGTTATGCCCTTTTTTGGCTGCCCCTTCTGCTCCATCGTAATTTAATTTTGTTTGCTTCTTCTTCGGTTTACACGATTCGGCCGATCTCGCACTTGCAACAACGTGTGGTGTTCGCCGTTGCACATGCGACACCTTTTTGTTGATCAACAGGATCGGTCCGAGTGTTCAAGTGCGAGATAGTTTTGGAAATATTTATTTGCCTCTAGGGGGTGGCTCAGCTGGAGAACCACCTCTTCGTTTTGGCAAATTCCCTGCCAAAACGTATCGGGAGACGCCGGCCTCCAGCATTATTGCCTGCATGGTTCGCGGTTGGTTATTTTTTCCTTAATTTTGGATACACTCCTTGTCGATATCATTGTGCGCTCTGCTGTTGTTTATGAAAAAACAAAATGGTGCAACATAGTGCTGCCAGATAGTTGTTACGATTTTTTTATTTTGGAATGTGCTAGATTTATCGTAAAAGAAGCTAAAATGGCAGCACAAACAATTTGTTAAAAAATACACACAAACAAGAATTTGGAGCTGGTGAGTACTAAAGCCTGGAACTAAAACCGCAATTCTAGCTCTAAGTAATTTACAGTTAGATCAGCAGCTGTTGCAAAGCTCTCTTATAAACTTGTCCCCATTTTTAGTTTGTGTATGTATACAAGGGATCGTTACATCGTTACTTTTAGAGATATTTAAGATTAAGTAAAATACCTAATTTATGACTTTGGTCGGTTTAGAAGGAGTTCCTAAAAAGGAGTGCCGCCTAGCTTACGTATACGTAAAAATCTTTTTTTATACTTCATCCCGTGAATAACAGCTTTTTTCAAGGAAAAGTTGGCAACACTGATTCATACACATGGGCTCTCGCCGTCCCAAGTTGCACAGGGTTGCCGGACTGTTTTAGAATATCAACAGAATGCACGCATTCCCACTAACGTTTCTACTTTCAACAATATCCTGTAAACGTTCTAAAGAGCGACCGCTCGCATGGGCGCATGGGAAACGTGTTAAACGTGTTTTTCTCGAAAATACGTTTTTTGCTGGCATCAATTACAACTTAACCGATCGCTTTCAAATTTTAAACGTGAAATTGTGTAATTATTATAGATTTATTATAAAAATTAATTTAAGGGTTTTTATATTAATTTCTGCTGGAGTATTTGCATGAGGACTCCAGAAATTTATAATTATGTGCTGCGGATTCTGGCCTTTTAAATTGGTCTGACCGTAGTCATATTACGAAAGAATTCCGAACCAAACAAGACATATACACAGTTGTCTCTTTCAAGGTTCTGATAAAGCCGTCAATGAATGAAAATTTGTGCGCTGTGTCATAGCATTAGGTAATGAACACACCCATTTTTGGCAAAAACATTACAGTTGTTTATATTATTATTCAAGATTCGGGAGGTGGATTTATTTTTTCTTTACTTAATTGATCTTTGGGGTGCCCATTGTTGGGCCAAAATCTTATAACTAACAACTATTCCGACTGTATTTTAATTTTACTATGATGCAGGTCAGCAAAACGTCCCAGTTGTCCACCACCAGCTCCAGCTGGAGCGTAAAGGTGCGCGTGTTGTCCGTTATCTTGCAGCATCGTTTGACTGGGCAGCTCCAACCGCCGGAGTACACATTGTGGTTGTTGTACCGGGTATGTATAAACAATTTGTGTGTAAATTTAATTTTACACGGCTAGGGGGCGCTATTTTTGATTTTTTATAAAAACACCAAATTTTCCGATAAATTTCAACTTGCGACGCCAGGGTCGCCACAGTGTAAGTAAAATCTTATATTACAATATTTTACATTACATTTTTAGAGTTTAAAAATAAATTTCTTAAAAAAAAAAATAATTATTAATTTCCAATGGTTTAAATAAATTGTTAATGGCTTTTTCGAATTACGATTTATCTCTGAGAAAGAAATGTACACTAAAAATTAAACTATAAATGAATAAATTAATCAATCATCCTCAAAAAGGTCTAATGAAACAGCGTAAATTTAATAAAAAACTTTGCAGTCATTTCTTATAATTTTAATTAAAAAGCAAAAATAGCACAAAAAAAAAATATTTAAATTTTTAAAACAATTTCAGTCAAAGTTCTCCACCCTCACATCCTTCTAAACTTAACTCTAAAATTCCATCAATAAAATCTATGGCAAAACAAAAAGTTTTACTACCCCAAAAAAAAAAGACAATTCTATCCTTTTGTTGACTTTCCAGTTGACCCAAGCCAAAAGGAAGCGGGCAAGTCAAATCCCTTTTCCGTCGGCCAATAATAAATGCAAACGAAAGTGATTGCAAAAGTTTCTCAAGAACCACGCCTCATTTGTCCCTCGAAAATATGCCAAGTTTTATTTGCTAATTGCAGTAAAGTGAAGCTAAAGTAAGTGAGCCTGGCCGCAAGACGAGAAAAACTTCGATTCCAATTGGAGCTTCCCCTAGCTAAATATACATTTCTCTCTCTCCTCTGCTTCACATGAAAAACCGCCCTTGGCAGTGACAGCATTTCCAGGAATCTTTAGAAAATAAGCAATAAGAAAGCGTTCTTTTTTAGTTTGTGTGGTCGGAACACTCTTTCGGTTGAAAAAGTAATTGATTTATGAGAATCTCGAAATATATAAACATATCCAGAAATTGCTACGGATTCAAAACCAATTGAAGGGGGAAACGCTTTTAATTGGTTTAAAATCTTAAATTGCATTAAACAAAATTGAAATTATGGAGTTTTATTTTTCCCTTCTATTAATTATAAAATCTTCATTACAAAAAGTATACCTATAACTAGGGTATAGGAAAAAACCGCCGACAGCGGCCTGCTCGTTTCGGCTTCGATTTGGGGGGTTAATGTCGACTGCCAACGTTTTTCCGCACATTTCTTTGCAAGTTTTTCCCGCACCCTCCGGCTGAGTGTGTGTGTGATTGGGGGTGGGGACCAATGTTGTAATTGAATTTGCGTCAAGTTCTATTAAGTGGCGTAAACTTTTGGCCTCTGGAATTGAACTTGGCTCACCGCATGTGCATTTTTCATATGTTTATCGCACAGTTGCGATGTATTCGTCGTTCTTTCTTCGATTCCTTTCGATTTTGTTTGACATGTTCGGGGGCTTGCGGTGTAAACAAAAAGTAAAAAAGTAAAATGAAAAGAAAGGAAAACCAAGATAAGTCTGCACTGTCAGTTACAGGGGTCGCATATGTGAGGTCGCCAATGAAGCATTAAATTGTTTTTGGCATTTTACAGTCACAGCGACTTCTGGCCAGGCCAACAATAGCATTCATCTCGGACCCGTTTAAATCACAGCAAAATCAAGCCGAGTCCATCAACATCATCATTATAATCAACGTTAGGCAACTGATTTCGTATGCAGGACCATACAGGCCACTCTAAGTTGGATCCTTTTTGCCGGTTTAATTTAGCATATCAAATTTATGCATTTTATTTTGGCAAATGCATTAAATTGTTAATGCTTGGCATTTCGCAGGGGAGTCTGGGTGTGAGAAGGGAGATGGATATGTGTGCCCGCAAGGCTCCTACTTTCTATTGGGGTCACAGCTGCTGCCACGCGGCGAGTTTCAACATCAAATATTAAGATTGTTAGCGACAGATGGTGACATCTTTTTCAGGCAGACTTTTTTATGTGCTCTTGGCGAGTTTTTTGTTATCTCATATCACTTGGCACTCTCTTGGCCAAGTCTAAGACGTGCTGACCGAGAAAGCAGTACATATGGGAAAGACTGTAACTATAGGTCTATAAACTTTTGTTTACAAATGCGTTTTAATTGTATGCGAAATGTATATTGTATTGCTATTACTGAAATAATATCGGAGGCTTTCCATAGAATTTTTGAACTTGTAAAAATCTTTAGTAACTCAGCTACTTTGTGGTAGGTTTTAAGAGATTTTTAAATTGTTACTTAATGTCTTGGTTAGGCTTCTATGCTACTTTGTCTCTGAATACAATATTCTTATTAATTATAATAATTCCTTTGAATATTTTATTATGCTGAGGCTTCCAAATCGTTCTTGTAACTTCATGTCTTACATAACCCACTAAGAAATCCTATCAAAAAGCCAATTGCCATGTCCAGCTCGGTGTCAAGCGAATCAATTCTCAGTCCAATTAAATGATTCGCCCAAAGGCTGAATATGTTTTCATGCAAAACAATTTATCAACTTGTCAACATATTAAATGAGACTGGGTTAAAGACTTTGCTGCCTAACTCCACTCCTCCTCCGATGTTGCCGCACTCACCCCATTTGTGGCATCCATCCCCTTCAATCCGTCAATTCAATGACGAAACTCCAATAATATGCCAACTGCCAATATTGCGTATACGCAGCGTTGTTCGTCTATTGTTCCCGCACCGAATGTTTTGCTAGCTGGGATTTGTTTAGCAGTAAGCGGAAATAGTTGTAGGCCAAAGTGGGCGGGGCAGGGAGAGGGTGCCTGAACCGGGAGCATGTTGTGTATGTTGTTGAAGTTTATATGCAGGATAAACTGTTCAACCAACTGACGTACAGAGCTTGTCCAGATTTCGGGAGACTGGGAAGAAGGGGTGACTGGGGGCCAGACGGTAGACGGCAGGCTCAGTCTGCCATAAAAGCAAATAACTGTCCAGCGTGTGTGTGTTTTAGTTAACCGAACTAGTTGTAGTGTCTGTGTTTGGCCCGCATATATAGATATACACATATATCTAATATGTTTGTCCATCAATTGCCCTGTCCAAACTGTTCGCAAACCGAACTCGAATCCAGTGCAAACATGCTGAAGTCCAGATCCTTGACCTGACTTCTCCCCCTGCGGTCGGGCCAAGTCAACATTTCTGTTCCGAGTCAGTTAATAAATATTTTTTATGCCACATCAACGAGTAAAAGTAAATATGCCGTAAAAAAAGACGTCATCACAATGTATGGGGAATATACTTACATACTATATATTCCTGACTGATCTTTGTTTTCCAGTTTGTTATGGGGTTTGCAGCTGTTGCATTTCTCTCAAGTTGTTTGAGGTCTTTTCCTTGTGTTTATTTGCTTATTTGTGGCCTTTTGGTATGGCCACATATTTCGGCTCAGGTTATGTTTATTGTTTTCATTATGGGAGGCCTCAACAATGGCCATTATTGTGGATAAACATGGTTCCCAACGAATGGAAATTGAAATGGATTGGATTTTCACCTAAGGTAAGGTAAGCCAAGTCCAATTAAGACCAACGAAAATTGGGTCTCCAGTGCCAATAATGACTTGAGTAAATATCTCTTAGGAAACGAAACTAATTACACACTTAAAAAAAAAAACAAATGTAAACTATTGTTCATCTTTAGGGGAAGTCGGTTCTTAAATCTCCTATTTAGGTAAATTTACTGAAAAACCAAAAAACTTAGTAAATCACCTAAATTTCGGTGGCCTATTCAATGAAACGGGGCTAAAGTCAAACCAGTCCAATCAAAAATTCTCAAGAGTGAAATAATTCAGGTAATGAAGGCCCCCGCCGAACGCTTATCCCCAAAATGGAAATGCCACCAAAAAATCTCGGAACACATGTTTGGGGAGCAATGCCTCTTTACAAGGGCCACGGACTAAGGACTTTTGAGGCTGAATAAGTGGGCTGTTAGAGAGTGAGAGAGGGAAGGGAGCCATCTATTAAGGTTTGACATTAGCATGAAAAACGCATTTTTCTTCAAGCGCAAACAATGGGGAAAAAGTCTGGGATGGAAAACGGTACAAGATGGGGCAAAAAAGGGAAAATGTTTTAAATAACTTTTTGGCAAAGTTTCCATTCTTATAAAGGTGACAAAGCCATTCCGATTCCCAGAATTCGATATCGTTACGACTCTGATTGAATCAAATTGTTAAGAATTATTTCTCGCCATCACCACCCCGGATAAAATGTTTTTTTTTCTCTTTTTCGGTACGTGAAATTGTTTTTCTTTCTTTTGGCAAATATATTTATGCAATTGAATTGTTTACATAGAAATAACGATTTCGAAGGGTTCAAAAGTTGAGAAGTTTCGGTGTGTGTCGGTAAAAGTTTGCCATTGGCAGCTTAAAAGCTTTTTCAGACCATCAATTTTGCGGGGTTTGTTGACATCGAAAAGTCAATCGACATTGATGAATTCGAGTTCAAGAGAAGCGAAATTTCAATTGACAAATTGGGACATATGAGAGGAAATATACTCCGGATTAGCAGGTAAATAAGAAGGCTAGATACGACTGGAGATCCTTTAATTATAATAATTATTAAACCGGGCCGACTTTTCAATAATTTATTTAAAACAATAGGAAAAATAATTTTGTTCAATATAGTATACTCAAACATTGCTGTCTATATTCATTTTAATTCCTTCATTTATTTTTAGATTTTGAACAAAGAAAAGCGTCTGCTGACTCCCGATAAGCGGCAATCAAAGCTTATCCCACAGACTTTGGCAAACGCACACGAAATCCTTATCAAATCCAAGCCAAGAACAAGGCCCAGAGTGTTGCAAAAACTTTGCCATGTCTCGGCCTGATAGAAACTTTTCGCCAGCAACTCTCTTTTGGCCCATTGACAAAAGTTGACATATGCAAAAGTAAAAAAAATGAGGAGCAAAAAATATACAAATTATCAGGACATTTATCTGAGGGAAAAAGCCGAAAAGGGAAGTCGAAAAATGATGCTGGAATGAAAAGTTTTGATTTATTTTTAAGCGCAAAGTTTGTTGGCCTGTCACAAAGATTTTGACAAGGGTGTGTGTGCACACCAGAGAGACTCCCGGCAGACGCGGAATGAAATCGAAGCAGAAAATGCTAAATCAAGTCGTACCTACGGATGGGACTTCGCCCCACATTCCCCAAAGAGAAACAATGATCCAAACGAAGCCAATCGAGGAAAGGGAAGAGTGACAGAGGAAATATTTTGCCTGGCTCGCTTAACTTTTACTTTTCCTCTCGCCTGCTGCCCTGGATTAAGCCAGCTTAGGGCCTATTAACGGCCTTAAGTGACAAAGTTGGTGTCTGCTTTTAATTGCGGACAGCTGCAATGTTAAATGCAATCAAGCTGAAAATGAGCAGGGATATTCTTGGGGCTTTGCCTTTAAGTCTCAGCCAAGTCAACAACTTGAGGCCCTCTAATAAATTCTCAGTATTGTAGGTTAAAAGTGCTAAGTACCGCTTGTGTACTCCACTGGGTGCTGTCCAAAAAGATTACATTATATTTTATACAAAAAAACATAGATCTACAGGGCAAGTTACCACTTTATATTAATAAGATGACTTTCTTCAAATGCATGCATATATTATTAGTAAATCGATAACATCGATAAAAATTACTCCAGATTTGGGCGGAGGTATTCTAATACTAGCAGACATTTGCTATAGAAATAAATGAAATTAAAATTAAATTTATGCAGAATACCCAACTACAATTTTATTCAAGTACTCGAGGAAAATCCTTTTTTAAAGCTAATACACTATAATTTTATGAGTTTATCTTTTATGTCTTGTTCACCACCTTTATGTACAAATATTAACACAGATTATTACCACTCTATTAGCCTCATCTACAGGTTCCTGCCCAGCCTTTTACCTATATCACTGCTTATATATAAATTTACAGCCACAGAAAATCTATTTTAGCATTCTTACCTTACCCTCGCCTCTCCATTTTGCCAAGCTGATTTAAGCGCAATTTTATTTGCCATTTGTTAATGACAACTAACTAAAAAACTAACAAAAGCAGCAGCCGGAAAGCAGCAGCAAACAGAAAAACAAAACTAAAACCATTTCGCACACTTGCCCAATAAGAGGGGAGTGACAGGGAGAAAGGAGAGTGTCTGCAGTGTCACTTGAAGTGTTGCAGTCGCCGCGCTGACAACGAAAATAAAAATTTGCTGTCTTTTTCGCAGGAGGAGAGACTCAGGGAGGAGCCCACAAAGTCTGTCGGACAATAAACACATGTTTCAGTTTGTAATACGCGGGGCCGTAAAGTTGGCGAGTCCTCCCGTGTCTTCACTACCCCCATCTCCATGTTACCTTCAAGCACACAAAAAAAAAAAAACAGAATTTTTGAAAATATATTTTGAATGCTCTTTCGCCCTTGTTTCCATTTCGGGTCTTTAATAAAACAAGAAATATATTTTTCTTTTTTAAATATTTAATAATAATCAATAAAGAGCAAGATAATCACTTCTGGATTCTTTGAACAATAATATAATTATTTTAAATATTTCTATAGAATTTTTGTATTTTGTATTTTGTTAATTGTACTATTTATTAGCACTCTCTTTTAGGGTATGAAAAGAATGAAGCTAAATGTGATGCGAGGGTAGCCGAAAAGTATCTTCACCGTTCAGTTTGCTTGCCTGTTTGTTATTGTTGTGTATTTTTTTTGTGTGCGCGAGCAGATGCCCTTTTATTTTATGTTTCGAGTGTGTGTGCGAAGTTTTGCACGCATTCCTCTTCACCTCCCTTTATTTTATTTTACTTTTTTTGTCTTTTGCTGGAAGGAGATTACATTTGACAATGGGGAACATGTGGTAGTCATAGGGAATTGAGAGCCTCCTCCTGCCGAGGATAATGGCTAGGTAAGCCGTGCGAAATTGAACTGTGTCAGTGTCACAACAGAAATCGATTTCACACTGGCGTTTTGCGGAAATGTTTTGGATTTAGGAGCTAAGGCAAGGATTACCAAGAGAAAGAACAAAGCGACATGTTGGAGGGCATTCAGGATCCGGCCTGGCCGAGACCAGACATATTCGCATGCCGAGTATTTTTAGTGCGCACTGTAAGTAGTTTCGTCTGTGCCTTGAATGTGTCTGCATTTCGCCCAGTGTCTGTGGGCTATAAACTTCGCTGGCTAATTATGGCCACTAATGAGCTTGAAATGGCACTTACCAGAAACAGCCACGGCAGTGTGTGTATTTAGTTATTTGAATGCACCATAAAGGCAAAAACAAACAAAGGGGAGACGACAATCGTCGAATAAATACACTCTAGCCCTTTCTCAGCCGAGTGCCATTATTTATGAGCGACGGCAAGTGTGAAAATGTAAAACAGTAATTCAAATTAAAGCAGCCAAATCCAAAGTGCAACGGTTGCCATTCAAGTGAAATTAGCGGAAGGATTATGAGAGCAGACAGGCAATAAAGAAAAATGGGGGAGAGGAGAGTTGAGAATTGATTTTTAAAAATATTTTAAATATAGACATTTACATCAATAATCTTTAAAATAGTTAGCATGAAATAAACAGCATTATTATTCCTAAAAAACTTAGTATTTTTGTTAAGAAAATATAAATACATTTTATTGATTGTTACTGTAGATTACAGTTAACAAGGCTTACCATATTTTTTGTAACAATTTAGCTTCTCCTAATAAAGCTTCAATAATAACCAAATTGATAATTATTTTAAAAAATGATTGCTTTACTAAATTTTATAAATACTGAAATCCCGTTTCTAAATAGCAAAAGTCCACTGTTCATTAAGAAAATATTTTCCCAATATCCACATTGAGTTGTCTGTCCCTTTTTTGTGCGTTCTTGGCTTCTCTGTTATGGCTGGTTATTAAAATATAACAAACAAGAGAGAGATCGAGACCGGGTCCCGGGCTCCGCCTTCTTCTGCATTGTAAATTTTAATTATTTCCTACAAATGATGATTAAATTGGCCGCAGGCAAGCAGCAACGGCAGCAGCAGCCAGATATTAAATCAATAAATACAAAAATGCCTGCATGTGGGAATGCCCGCCGTCCCGCTCGGCCCGGCCTTTCAGTTGGCCACGTTTAAATGGCAATATGTAAGGACGGCAGAGGCAGTGATGACAGTTTACCGGTTTACAGTTCATTATATTGCATAAATTGACTTTATATCGGGCCGCACTAGGCACAATATTAACAGCACAACAACAAGGAGCATGAAAATGAAATGCCAGCAATTTACTGCAAACTGAAAATGAAATGGGCAAAAAGAGGCAAAAGCCCGAAATGAACAAAAAGTCAACAGGTAAAGCAGATTAAAAAAAGCAACAATTGGGAAAGAGACTGCACTAGTTGCTGGAGCAGCCGATATGAATAAATGCATAAAATACAAGCATTTCTGTTTACACAACGAACTGATTGAATGGATTTTTTTTTCAATATTTTCCACTCTATTTGAACCATTGGGCCAATATTGATTTTTCTTTCCATTAAAATTATTAAAAATCCCTTTGGTTTTTACTTAACCAAAATAATTTTCATTTCGATTTGCAAAGCAATTTTTCACTTAAATAAATCGTAATACGTGTATGTATCAACTCTTTCCCAAATTTTGTTAAGAACGTTGTCGACTTAGGAAAATAAATCCCAGAAAATTTATATTTGCGGAATAATCCCTTAATGCATCTTCCAACATTCCAACCAATAAAAAAGTAACCCCAAAAAATCAGCCCCCACTTAACATCGAAGTATGTACAATTGGATGTACTTAGCATAGAATAGCAATTTAACAAGTATTACTGGACCAGCACATAAATGGCTACTTGAAGGACTCTCCCCTCGGCACCCCCGAAACCTCTTTAGTGCCGAAATCTGAGCTGCAGACATTGAGGCTTTGTTCAGGTGACGAAATGCGACTTCAAACTACGTGAGCCGCCTGCTAAAAGCCGCAAAACTGAAGGCGAAAACACCGAGACGGAGAAGTTAAAAAAAAAAAAAAAGCGAAGAAAAATCCGAAAACGAATACCCGAAAATCCAATGGTACACAGAGGGTAGAGGGTGGCACATTAAGGGGGCCGTGTTTGGGGATGGGCTTTGGAAATTCTGGAAATCCCCAAGTGGGTTGGGGGTGCTGTCATTTTGGGCCAGAAAGCCAGACAACAATGCCCAGGCGCAAGGTAAATGCAATCAATACGCGCAGACGGCACATAGCAGGTATTATGTATTATGTATAATGCATGATGCGCCCTTCTATCCTTCGGCAAGGAGAGCGAGACACACGGAGTGCCATGAAAAATCAACGCCGGGCGTAATCTATTAAATTATCCTAATTTCATCACGCACCAAATCCCTTTAGCCATAAGCCTTCGTCCTTCGTCCTGGGCCTTTCCCCCCGTCGCGTCTGGTTCGTCTGGAAAACAATAAAAATTTGCATAATATCGGTATAATATTTCAGCATTATATGTGCCCCACGAAAGGTGCAGAAGTGTCGAGTATTATGGCAAGATTATTTCTTTCCCCATTTTTATTTTTTTCCGAAAATGTGTGTGTGGGGTAACACATGTTCCCAACGCATTTTTTTTTTAAATTTTTGGGTTAGGTAACTGCACTAAGCGAATTTATCTTGCCCACTCTGTCGTTCCCACTCTGTCGTTTCTGTTCTTTGCAGCTCGTTTGAAAAATCCTCACTAATTACTTGTCTAATTACTGGGATTTTTTCCCGCCAGGCCAAGTAGCTGCAATTTGTTTCGCCAAAATCTCATTTTAAAAATAGCCAAGTCAGAGTAGAAAGGGCTAAAAAAAAAAGCGAAATGCTAAAATGCCAGGCTAAAATGTTAATGTAGATGAATACATGCGGAAAAGTCGAAAGAAAAAAAAGATGAAATAGATTAATGAAATGCAGAAGATTTGTTTCAAGTTTTGGGAACTTGGTTTTAACAGACTAAAAATTGTAAAATGATTCGAGCATTTATATAATTTAACTTTGGAGAATATTTGTAATACATTTTTAGTCTTTGCCAACTAAACATAATTTTCTAATCAATAATCCCCCAGAATTTCTCCCAACCATATGAAGATTAAGCAATCTTGGCAATTTCTGATTGTTTGTCTTGCATAAATCTCGAAAAATAAATAGCGGGCTAGAAGGATATTTGTCTTGGCCAAGGACTTGGCTCACACTCAAATAGCCAGCAATAATTTATCATAACTAACTCCGGAGGCGATGCTCATTTGTCAAGCCCAGCCAAGTACAATGAACTCCGAATTGCGAGTAAGACCACCAAAAAATAAGTATATTTTAGTACTGAATACTCTTAGGCAAATCCGAAAAAAAGAGAATAACGGTCCACAACATATGTGATGCTGTTTGCGGTTGAGCTTTGATGATCCAATTGGCCGGGATGCGACAGATTCGAGCGTAAAATGAAAGGAAATTGAAATGCGGACAAATTGAATTGAGGACCGCCCGAGGGACCAAGGAAAGGAAAAGCCAGGAAAATCCTCTGGCTCTATGTCGGGCACTGTTCTGGTGTCTTCTGCTTCGTTTAACTCGCCCCCAAGTATGCAACAACTTTCGCCAGCAAGTGGCACTCAATGAGTGCAATCAAATATTCAAGGCGGTGGCCAACTTCTCGACTTGCCACGCCTTGATGCATAATTAAAATCCATTAAATGAATTTCTTACTCGCGCTCTGGCTTTTTTCGCCACTGCTGCTGCTGCTGTTGCTGTTGCGAACTTTTCAGTAATGAATCAAAATGAAAAAAGTTTCTGCGGGGCAAGTTATTCCGATTTCGTTTGACTCCAGCGACCATTTCCTTGGCCCATTAATTTCCCATTTTGACATTTACACAATCGTTGCTCCGTCGCTTGGCCAGAAATGCAAATTTCATTTCGGTCATCATGAATGCCAAAGTGCAAAATTCAATCAATTTGAGCCATTTACCTAACCGCCATTGAGAGCTCGTCCAGAGAGTTCAAATCCGAATGCGAGTGTGTGATTGAGAGTGGCCCGAATTGTGTTCCTGACACACACAAACCATTCAAAAATATTCGTATGGCTATTTGTGTGGCTGTGTCTGTGTCAGGTAAATCATGATTGGCAAGAAGTGTTTGCCAATTAATAAACACCGAACTATTGGCTTTTGATTTGGCCGAAAATGCTTTATGGGGACATTTCAATCAACAGAATTTTCGACTTGTATATATGGCATTTTATCTTAAATTATTGGGAGCAGCATTCTTAAAACGCTATCGTATATATTTATTTACATATTATTGTAAATCATTTTAAATGAATCGACTTTACTCCATTAAACTATCAAATTTATCAGAATATTTAAAAGTTAAACTGGTTTTTCTTTTTTATTCCAAGTGGCAAAAGGTGTTTACGGTTTTAATGGCGTCACTTAAGTGGCGTTTAAGTACAACCCACAGCGATACCCGTTTCAGGTTTCCTTTTCCCGAGTCCCATAAACAATTACAATTCGATATGCAAATTAAGCTTAATAATCCCCCGATGCTTGCCTAGTCGTAGCCACTCTAATTTATCGGCATTTAATTGCTAAAGGATTTGAAGCAAAATATTAGCGGTTGCCATTCTGGTCCGGCGAGCGTGAAATTGTATGCAATCCCGGTTTCAATTCCAATCCCAATTCCACTTCCACCTCCAGTTGCTGTGGCTGCGCCAGTCCCCTGGCATTATAATGGCCCCTCGACCAATGCGATTATATTAATTAATTTGCCATCGATTGCCATATTAGCGTTTCATTGTCTTGAACTTCACTTGAGCGTGCCTAAGAGGATGTAAGGTAAGGAGGTTCTGTTTAAATATGAATGGACTGCCGAGAGTGATTTATCTGAAAATTTAATCATAATGCTTAAACAACATTGAAGTAATTTCGGAGTTATCTTTTTTTCGCTTTCCTTACCATAAATACTTGGCTTCCAAGTCTCTGGTGTCACTATATTTTTGCATAATCCAAAATAAGCTCCTAAAAGCCAAAATAGCCATAAATTTTGCATTAACCAGCTCTTGGCTGCACTAAAATATTTCAAAAAATCACCCGCTCAATATCTGCATAATATTTCAATTGCATTCGCTAGAGTTTGTGTGGGATTATTCGTGCGTTTTGAAGTTGAGTGCGGCAGATGTTTTGTAAAATGCTAATAATTGCCTTAATTGCGTTGATATCCAAATATTTGCATTTGCGGCAGAAGCGGAACGCATTTGAACTCTCGAGTGGCTGTCTGGGCGGCTATGGCATCTTCTAAATCTGAATCCGAATCTGAATCTGATTATGTTTGCATTTGCATTTGCATCGCTTTGGATTCAGATTCGGATTCGCAGTCGCTATTGCAGTTCTTCCGCCTCGGATTGATGCAGTCTGTCAAGTGGACCGACCATGTTGATGCGGCTGATGATGGCGAGGACGATGACGATGACTTCTTGAAATGTTTGTTTTAATAAATGCGGAGTAAATTGTGCATTTTATGCTGCAAATGAGGCCTGGACTAGACGGGCGTTTGATGTTTGCCCTGGGCAAATTTGCAGGCAGGGAGGCCCAAAAGAAAGCAGCTCGAATGAGTCAATATGCTTGTCTGCCTTGCACTTGGAGAAATTCCAATAAATATTGAGAAGAGAAAATTAGAGAAAATATAAAAATTCAATGTGAAAAATCCAAGAAAGTAATAAGAAACCGAACGACCGAAATTTTAAATAAAATTCGATTGAATATATAGAATTTAAAAGAAAACTCTGTTGTGTAAGTAAAAGGCTGGCTTTTATGACTTGAACTCGGGCACGATGGGGCTTATCAATCTGGATTGTATGCAGCTCCCTTTTAAAGCCGATCCCTGGGACGTGTGTTTACCCAGCTGTGACGTAATTTCATTTTGCATTTCCTCCCCCGAAAGTGCAGCCTTCCTGATACTGCTCTCCACGGGATTAATGCCGCTGACGTCTGAAATCTGAAATGATGTCTGTCAAGGACTCTCGGGCGATGATAATGTGCTTTGGCGCAAACTTTCAAACAAACCCCCGCAGCCACCAGCATAAGCATAAGCTTTCCCCAAAAGTTTTATGACTAGACAGTTTTTTGGGGAGTTCCCCTCGTTCTCCTGCCCAAAATGTCAGTGATTTACTCTCCTTCTGGCTCGTCAATATGCTAATAATGTAAACTCATGTGGCCGGAAATTGTTTAGCTATAAACTTTGTTTATGGCTTGCCAACTTTAAATTGGACTGACGGACGGGAGGCGGCATCGGGTAGTAAATGCTAAATATTTAACTAGGCATATGTTCGTCATTTGTCGAGTGCTCGATGTTGGGTGAGGAGTGAGTGCTAAGCGTGCTTATCACTTAAGAGTGTGTTTGCCAAAGCGTCTTATCAACTTTGGCCCAAAGTTTGCGAGGAAAGTCGATTGGGACGAATAATGGGCTGGCTTGCTGTTGGCAGTAAGTAAAAAATGTTAAGGCTTATGCTTTTGATGAAACATGGTTGGGATAGATTTTCTGGTGAGACACAAATCGTATTTTTCACACACAAAACATGGGAACAATAAATTGTTTACTAAATTAATAAATTGGACGAATAAGTATACGGATACTTTTTAATATCCATATAATTTGGTTTAAGATTGAATAATATTTTTTAATAACCAAAATTAGATAAATTTGAATTAACTCTGGTTGATGGACAGTCGATGCTGTTGAACTCTTTATCAGATTCGCAACTCTGGCTGAACTACTGGCCGCTGTTGCAGGTCATCACGTTTTCTAGGCTGCTGCCGGACGGATACCAACTGGTGACCGGTCACACGGCTACAGTCGCCAATAGAGTTGTAAGAACAAACTGCGGTGGCCACATCGAAAGCCTAAGAATCATATAAGATGGGGCTTGTTAAATATATTACTGTGAGCTTTAGTTTCAACCTCATATATAAAAGTACGTATTAACTTACACTAGTGTTACCCGTGCATGTGCCAGTTATCAAGGTACTATCGTTTTGACAATAGTTCCAGACAGAGCAGTCATCAGTGTCTCCGAAATACAAGTTACTGGGCACCACGTTGCACGGTGTAACCAGGTTGGGCTGTTTACTCTCGACCAGCTCGCTGCACATTCCGTACATGCACTTGCCGGAGTAGGCGTCGAATCTGTAGCCGGCGGGGCAGGAGCTGGATCCCAGGATCACGCCATTCAGGCAGTAGTGGTAGCCGCCGCAGGTGGCAGTGTTGGGCACCCAAGTGTTGTTCCTGCCAGCACAGGGATCGGCCACGCCCCAGAAGCACTGTTTAAAGCCTCCTAAGCAACTACTCGTTTTGGAAGCAAATAAGAAGCCAGTCGGGCACCAGCGCTTCCTCGGTCCGTTGGACTCGCAGCTGTAGTAGTACTCGCAGGACTCGATGCTGCCTAGTATGGTTCCAGGCCTTACGGCCGAGCAGAAGGCCGTAACGTTGTAATTGCCCTCCATGATCACATCCCCCAAGGCGTTGCCGCCAATCAGGAGCAGGATCGTCGCCAGGAGAAGTTTCCCTGTACATTATGGGGTATCCGTTAGAAAATCCGTTGGATCCCCTGATCCTGGGTCCACTTACCTGTCATTGTTATTGGTAAATACTTGGTTATTTCGCAGTGAAAGCTGGACAAAAACTACTGCTGGAGTTCTTCCAGTAGCTTGTTTTTATAGGCATGTGTCCGGAACGTAGCCATCAAGATGGTTGCAGATAAGATAACAGCTTTAGTTCTTTTATAATTTACAAGCTTTAATTAAAAATTACTTGCAATCTGGAATCAATATGATACTTCCTTTGCTTCTTTTTATGTCTACTTTATCAGTGACCTATGATTTCCTTTAAAACCTATTAGAACATTGTTTGTTGTTTTATCTTCAGAAATATACTGAAAACTTAATGTGCTGAATTTTTGGGTTCCCTAAATATGTGCCTTATATTTATACTTTTACTTGCTTAATAATTTATGATCTGCAAATCCCTTGACAAATCCTTGCATTTTCACCTGTCAGGCAACCAGCCCATAACAAACTTCAAAATCAATTAATTTTATTTTCGTCAACAACAAAAAAAATTAATGATATCTGCAGAAAAAACTTGGGCTCCAAGATTACCCCAAAAAGTTGGGATCAACTCTGGGTTGATTTCCATCCAATTCCCGTTTACATTTTGCACATCTATCAAAGTGTTTTCCTTGCGACTTTTTGTAGCAATTTATTAACGTCACCTGGCACTTTGCATATCTATATATAAATATATATATATATATATTATACATATATATATATATGTATATGTATTTGTGTGTCCATTAGTTCCCTCAAGACTTTGTTGTGTTCATTAGCCAGTTGAGGCTTTTCTCATTTTTCTTCTTGTTTTCCTGTTTATTTGGGCAAGGCAATTTGACACTTTTAAGGATTTGCGGAGTTTGACACGCGTAACGCCATTAAATTTATCAATTGCTCAACTCGCTCAACGGCTTTCCCCTCCCTCTTCGAGCTTTTATGGCGCCCCCCCCCTTCGCTGTCACCTTTTGTGGCTGCCCCTGCTCTTATTATTATTTTTTTTTATTTGCCATTACGGAATTTACAACTTTTTTCAATCAGACGAACGATTCGCGAAAGCGACGCGTGGCCTGGGAGCACTTGATTTTGATTATTTGCGGTGGGGAAAATCAAGCAGCTCTGGATTTTATTTTCCTGTTGCCAGCATAGTGGCAATTTATCATTCATTAGATGCTTTAAGTGTAACAGGAAAATTAAATGACGTGAGGGGAGTTTAAATAGAAGGAACGATAACAACTTTCTCAACAGAAATGCAAATCAAGGTTGCCGGAAGGAATTGTATTTATTGTTTGACTGCCAATATTTTGTGGTATTTTTAAATGAAATGTAGTTCAGGTTGTAATAGTAATTAATATTAAGGAAAAAATCATAAGACGTTTCTAGGTTCTTAGTTATTATTAATAATTTCATGTTACTTAATTGAATTTTCCCAAGCGCCAGGATGTCCCATTTTTATAACCACGCATTTTATGACTTTGTTTATTTTAATTTTATGCCCTTAAAAACCACACGTTTTCCTTCAATAAATCGAAGCTTCCTTTTATGGTTATGACTGTGTCGCAGGTGCTTTTAATATAATCCAATATCCAGGCAATAATATGGAAATGAATAAACATAAATAAATACGAATGTAGCACAATGTGAATCCTAACCAAGGCAAACACTTTAAGGCCGATGCTGATGCTGGCCAACTAACGGTGACCGCAAGTTGACAAGAATTTTCACTTTTATTGCCAACATTTAACAGGCCATGACACGGCCGCGGCGGCAACTTTTTCATCATCAATTTGCTTTATGGCCCGGAATGGCTGCCGCACATTGCAGCCACTTGTCATAACACGGCGGCGGCGAGTTACCGTTACCGTTTTGCTAAAACATTTACCCACGCCAACAGCCGGAAAAGAGAGACAACGGAAAATGGTGAAAACTAGCTGCAGCGGACCGACCCGGGCTAGAGATGGTAAACTATAAAATATGTGTGTAGAATTTATTTAAATTAATATATATTGAGAAGAAATCAGGAGACAGAAATCAACGAAAGGCAGCTCTTTTAAAAAGATCCTATAACTATTAGTATATAAATAAAATTTATATCTGTAACTTTATTTGGGAAATATTCTTGAAGGTATGGTAAAAATCGTGTTCATAAGAGTCTTTAAGTCTTAAAAATCTTTAATTAAGACCAACAATAACTTAAAATATTTAATATTGAATCCCTCATTTTTTATTTCTTTAAATTTTATATCAGAAATATTTATGAATCAGTTAATTTGACTGTCGTTAGTTGTTTAACCCAAATAAATAAAATAATCCAGCAAATAAAGCGACTTCAAGACACCCACAAACGGTATCCGAAATCAAAGTCACGACTTTCCCAGGCTATCTATATCACATCGCCCCTTCCATCTCTAGATCTATGGCTACCAGAAAGAGACGCACTCAGAGGCTGGGCATTGTTGTTGGCACTTTGCTAACATTTTCACACCCAAGACGGAGGATAGCGGTGGACCAGGCCAGAAGGCAGCTCAGCTGGACGAAGGCAGCGACAATTTGTCTGCGAATTCGCGAGGTGCTGGGAAAGGGTGAGGCTTCCAGTGAGGGAAATGGGGTCAAAAAGTGGGGCGGGGCGACCTGTCTGAGCCTCAGAGTGTTTAGCTTCGGTTGCATGTCCATGATGGCGTGTAACTGGTTTGTATCTTTTTGCAGCTATTTCTCTTCGTTTTCCACTTCCTTTCTTCCGAATTTTCCCTGCCCCTCTTCCGTTGGCCGATTTTGTCAACATTATTCAAGCATAAACATGGCCCAAACCAATGCGATGACGAACCCGAAGGAGAGCGGCTGCAAAGGGGGTTAAATGGTTGCAAGAATGGAAAAAGGGGAGGAAAGTAGAAGGTGGCTGGGGAAGAGGAAACGTGATGCCAGCCAAAATGCTGCAAATGGTGGAAAATGCTCGAAACAAGCATTTAAACGTCGTTAGGTTTGTACAAATCAAGATAAATGGCGATAGGACATGTGACCAAGCGAAGGACGATGGATCCAAAGGTGTAGAAGGACCCCAGAACTGGGCTGTGTGTGGGGTTCAGGTGAGCTGCCGCTGTCCTCCTTCATTTGTTTGCCTTTTACAAAACGGACAATCAGCGTCCCAATTAAAATTATTAAAAGGGAGAATACCCTCCTAAAGGTGGAAGAATTTAACATTGTTATATGCTTAACAACAATACAATTTCAAGGACATATTATATGATTTCTGCTATTTTTAAATCCACTTAAATATATCTTGAAGTCCAGTGCCCCATTGAAACTCCATTTATTTTCCGCTTCTCCTTAGATTACTTCATCATCAATTTACCGCCAGGCGTTTGTCCTGCAATCCTTGAGCCCTTAAGAGTGCTATTCAAACGGAATGCTTAACATTTGCCCATCCAATTAGGCCAAGAATGGCGTATCGTGCCCAAATCCTGTCCTGTCCCTCGGATTTCCTTCGCTTCCTCCCTGCTCCTGCTGCTGCTGCCGCAATGAAATGCATTTTCGAACAGCGCCCTTCGGTGCAATAAAATCCGCACAGCGAGTGCCGAGAGGCACAGGCTTCGCTAAATGCATCACGTATTGGATTTTGACATAAACGCTTGTCCTCGTTAGCGCCGCATCGTGTTCCGCCTTCCCGAGTCCCCGATCCCCTGGCCCCTCCACCACTTCCACCCACAGAGATCCTCCAAGCCGCCTGCGGTGCCAAGGCAAAAGTTTTACCACCGAGCGGGAACAAAGGTGCAAACCGAGGAACCAAAAAGTTTCAGACAAGTAGTAGGCAGCATGTTGATAAATTGCCTGGGCTTTAACCCGCGCCCCGACGCTGTCGGATTTTATGCAAAAATCATTTCAGAAAAGTTAACTTAGGCTTAAGGAATAGCACTATCGACCTGGGGGATGCCTCTTAATGGGAAAGTGCTTTCAAAGATTATTAAAAGAAATCTGCAGAATAATATTAATAAATGCTATATATAAATTGATTTTTTTAGATCTCATTAGTATATTATATAAATTACAAAATAGGACATTTCTTATAGTTACTGGAATAAAAATACCATTAAACAGTATAATTTAACGTAACTTTAAGCTCTACATGAATTGCTTTACACTTTACTAATCCCTTTTTTTTTTTAATGATAACTTACCGATTGTAGTATTTATTATTTTATTTATAAAATGGGAAAACTTATAGTTACAATAAAAAACACACCTTGCAACCCTTAATCAAAGCTTTTAATTCCCTAACTACTAATTAGATACCCATACAAATTATAAATATTTTTTAATAACTCCAATTTGGTTTTGTTTTTAATCAAATCTTGCCAAACCCTTTAAAAAATCGAAACCGAAGAGAAATGTATTTAGTCTGAACCCAGATCCCAATGGACCCTCTGAGGCATCAGCTAACCAAGCTGGATATGAAAAGTTTGCCCATTGGGGAAGACACTCTTCAGGGAAAAAAACGTGGAGAGTGAGCCAAGAGCTGAGAGCTGCTCGTTTCGATTGAGATCCCTCGAGTGTTGACTGACGGCGTCGCTGCCGGCGCTGAAATAATGCGGCCAATAAATGTCAATGCAATGCGAGATGAGGGCCAGGTACTGGAGGGGGGACGCAAGGCAACCTCCCTTTCATGTGTTTCCACTGGGCGCATTGTGTATATATTTAAATGGCAGTTAAAGTGGCAACACGTTTCGTTTTCGTTTGAACTCGTCGATGGGATGATGATCTTGCAGCTGGCAGCGTTCCCAGTGCATCCTTCAAACACGTCATGCATTTATGCGTTTATAAATATTTCATACTTTGAGCAGCGTTGCGGAAGTTTTCCCTCTCCGTGAGTCATATTTTCGGTGCTAGGCTCAACCTCAACCTGAAAACAAAGACCGCAGTCGTATAAACAATATATGCATATCTGGCTGTTTACCGATTTCCTCATTTGCATTCAATGAATGGCCAGAAGATGGGCCGGAGCCAGTATGAGTGTCATTGTCAGGTTGGAGCACACTCACAGATCTTCCATTCCATTCCAATGCCATTTGCATATTGGCACTTGACGAAATACTTATCTTGCCAAGGAATGGCAAATCAAATTGTTGGCAATTTGCATACATCATATGTTAACAGCGATTTTGAGCCGGGTATACATATCGCAGATAAATCAATTTCATTCTCAGTCCCAACTTTGACAGCTTCGATTGGTGGCTAAAATGAAATGAAGTCATCATCATCGGCAGCAGCGATAATGGCTCGATTAGCTTTCAATTAGTGTCAGGAATGTTAAGTATGTTATATTTACTTTGTATATTCTATATTTTATTTTGATATTGTATTCCTAATTCATATACAATTTAAATGAATTTAAATGTTAGTAATCTGTTCTTATAGGAAATAATTAATCTTAATTAAAAGACACGAAGAGAGACCGTGTAAATTCCTAATTGGTTATTAAGTTATCAGTATTAGCATAATAACCCTGTAATTCTTTTAAAATTAGCCCGTAAAGATATCTTTCTTTACAAAATAAAGCTGTTTGTACATATATTAAGTACACATATTTATATGTGATATATTGTAAGAATATTAAGCACATAAATCCCCAGCCGAACGCCTTAATTTATGTGTTTTGCGTGCATTGTTTTTCCTTTGAACTAATATCGCTTATCACATTTATCATGAGCACACGGCGGCGGTCTCTTTTCTTCTCGACAAAGAAAAACGAAACGAAATATTTACGATAACGGCAATTTGCATAATGTGCAAATCATAATACGTATTTCCTTCCCCGCTCCATGTGTGTGGGCATAAATATTGCAACATTTGTAACAGACAACGCGGCTGCCTCCAGATAAGTTATCAGGGATTCAGGAGGGAGTCGGAAACTCAATGCTAAAATGCACACACGGGGCACGGCACACACCCCACCCGCATTTTCCCGCTCTCTTGACTTTCCATCCATTCAGGCAAAGTTAACAGGAAAAGCTCAACACTCAGTGGGTTCACGCAGAGAAACGGAAATAAGATTAGGAGCAATAAAATATATTCAATAAGGCTTGTTGGTACAGTGCAGGGAGATACATTTAGTTTTTAGTGGACTCTGATTGAAAAATTGTGAAAAAATTGAAGGACTTTGCAAATATTTAACTTTTCTTCTTCTTTAAAGATAAATTTTTCTTTAAATACGGCCTTAGTAATTATAACATTTACTTTTATAAAATATTCAAATTTGTTTATAAATAAACTTTAGGCGGAAGTCGATTAGATTAAGTTTATATCGCAGTCTAGATTTTTTTTGGATGTAAAGCAAGAATTAAGTTTCAATAAGCTGACTTGAAAAGGAGAAAGGCAAAAAGAGGCTTTAAACTAACTGATTATGTCTATTGATTTTTAAACTAACTTACTGTACCCACTTATTGACACCTATTTATGATAATTTTATTTTTCAGTGTACTCCCTCATGCCTTTTGTGAGTCAGGCGACAAATGGCACTTCAGCTTTAAGTAGTTGTAACCCTCCTGCCTCTCCCTTCCTGTCTTACGCCTTTCACCTCTTTCTCTTCTGTACATTTTTTTTACTCTTCCCTTTTTGCTGAGCAAAATGTTGGCAGTGCGATTGTTCAATTTCAATTCACAACTTTTTGACCATGTAACAACTGCGGCAAGTTGTTGCATTGTTAAAAGTCCTCTTACACATGTCTGCCCGACTGTCTGTGGATGTCTGGTCCTGAATGCGGCTGGTGTGCTTCGGTACTTAGGGATAAATGTTCATGTGGGGTAATGACAAATTTGGCAGAAATTTAAAAAAAAGTTATAGAAATAATTTGGTTACGGAATCTGCAACAGATGTGTAAAATGCAGCCCCTAATATAAAATGCAGAAAAACCACACAAATAGTAACTTTACAAAGAAGTAATTGTCGGAAAATATTCAAAGGACACTTTAGCAGCTCTAGAAAATGTTAATTAATTCGGTGCTCTGATATTGAAGCATATCAACTGTTTAGAGTGACATTTACAAGTTGACCAAAGGTGTTGGATTTTCAATTTCGTTGGCGATTGCAACTGCCCTTTACTGAGCCCAAAACCACTTAAATCTGGCCCATTTCATCTCATCCCCACACATCATCAATTCAAAACCAATAACTCAAAAACAAAAATCCAGCAATCATATGTATGCTGTGGACTTTCAAAGTTTTCGTTTTTCCATTGGCTACTGGCTTGGCAATTTCATTTTCCAAGAAATTCCATTTACACTCGAGAGCTTTGTTCTGGTTACGGGGGGAAATGCGAATGCGAATGGCAATGGCAATGTCATGACGAATTTGGCAGTGATAAATGTAGAACCCCATCCGTAAACCAGCTGCCAGGTGGAAAATCCCAAAAAGTGTTTGGGCTATTTATGCGCAGGTAGCCGAAAACAAGAAAACAATAAAGAAAAACTCCGACCTATGCACGGAAGGAAAATGCTTTTAAAATTGTAAATATAGTAAAGAAATTATGAAACAGAAAGTTTCAATTTAAAATATTAAGAGTTCTGCCTGTCTGCATATTCCAAATTAATGATGATTTAATTATAGATGTACTTTAGTAATTAATCTATAATAAGAGGTGTTGGTCTAAAACATATATTAAACTATAACTAAATAATTACTCAAGCTATTTTAGGGGGTATTCCTGAGTATTGCTAATTTGAAACCCGTTTTTCTTCTCTCTGCACGGCTTGACAAACTATTCGGCTGAGATGTGGAGTCTGGTCTGGCTTGGCTGGGTTAGGTTTCGGTGTTTTATGCATGAAATGCCAAAACGAATGCCACACCGCCAGACTGAGGGACCGGCGGACTGACTGTTGACGCCTTGATGCATGGTTCAAGGCAATGTCAGCGACAGGAACAGAGTCGACTCGGAATCGGGGGATTGAGACCGGGAATGAGACTGAGGCCGAGACCGAGACCGAACCCGAGACCGAACCTGAACCCCAAAGACAGGCACACTCCCAAAAAATGTGCACACCGAATTGCCATTGCCGGCGGGCATTCTTCGAGAGCCGAGAGTTGCTATTGAAATTCAGCTACAGCGTTGCTAATTTGTATTTTAAAATATGCGCAATTATAACATCCCAACAATGCATTCAGTGGTGTGTAAGTCTTCATGTTAAATAAGCCGAAAAGGGGTGCAGCGGCAAAGGCAGCGACAAACAGCAAAGCCATGTCACAACAGCAGGCGAAGGAGGTGGCAGCAAGGTAATGGGGGTAGAGGAGTAGCGGAGTAGCGGAGGCATGTGGAGCGGCTACCCTTAAGTGTTTTTTTTTTCGATACCCTTTACGGTTTATTATGGGTATATACTGAGATATTGGGATAGGATTTGAGGCCATATTACTAACTAATTAATAAATATAAATATAATGAAGTATGAGATTGTTTTTCATAAAGTAACTGATCGGAGTGCCTTGCAACTCTCGTAACACTAGGTCGAGCTTCTAGTAAATCGTTGATCTCTGTTATAATTCAAATTATAAACTAAAAACAATTAAAATAATTTTAAATTCTTATTTTTAATAATATAGAACCCGCAACCTAGGCTACCCTGTATTCGAACCTCAATCCCTTTCAACCCCACGCTCTCCTGCTGTGCCCAATGCTCGATTGTCGCGTGTGTGCTTCCCCGGCCTCCCCTGCCTTTAAACTTATGAAAAATCATTAAAATTATTACATTTGGCTTGCCGACACCTTTTTGCCCCGCGTTCCGGGCAGGAAGACAAACGAGATCGCGGGCAGGGACCAATTCGTGACATTTGTGCGGGGATTAGACCAAACAACTGTCACACATTTCTCGACTCGAATTACTATGATTAGCATAGCGTTCTGCGGGGTGTTGAATTTTACAGGGGCGGAAGGAAAGGGAAACCCCCTCTCGAGTGCGGTTCTAATGCTGTTTATGGTCAGGCCGGCAGCTGCGATTAGCTGCCTCAATGGCCGGCAGTTTGTCAGGCTCTGAACTCTAAGCTCCTGGAGATATTTCTCTCTTTTCTTAGGCCCGACTCTCCGGCTGCTGTTAATGCTCCTAATGGCAAATATTGCCCGGACATTATGCAAATATTTGCACCGACTAATGATGAAACGTGCCGGGAACAATCTGCTCGTTATGTTGGCGATATAAAAGCGCAATGAAACCGAAAGGTGTTCGCTCCGCCGTTGTCTTGGGCTTGATTAAAAAATATCTTACAAGACGCTTAGGCCTAGGCCAAGGACACGGACAGGACAAGAGCAAGACAAGCAAGCCGGGGACTTTGCAAATTGGGCTCATACATATTTAATTGGTGTGTGTGTGGCGGGGGGAGATAACGATATGAGACTTCCTTTTGAAATTCCCATATGAAAGGAATTCATTCATGCCAAGGGGTTAAGGGTACGAGCTTCAGGAAAGATGTTCGATGGTGTCGGAGCATTTAGGCATGTTAGAAGAGTTAAAGAGAGGTCTACCTTATGGGAATAATAAATGTACTACTACGGCTACGTTTTATCCAGAAGCTAAGTATACTATTTTCTTGCATTTCATTTTAATAAATCACAACTAAAGCTTAAATTAGACTCAAAGCATAGTATCAATTTCCGCTTTAAATAATCTAGTATACGATTTCTTACCTTAATTCTTGCTTAAATTAATTTGTGACAATAAAAGAATATATATTGTATTTTCTTTGGATGTCAGGAAATAAATGCATATTTTTGTTTATTTAATTCTCGACTGCTCTCATCGCGATTTGCAAATGAATGCTTAATAATAAACTTGTGTTTGCTTTCATTATGCATATATGCATATAAGCCTCTGGGCACTTTCGGTGGTCGCTGTCATTTATCTTTTCTGGAAAATCATCATCTCTTGGCGATCATTAAACTTCTCGCACTCTCGAAAAACTGCGTTGTCGTCGGCGGCCAACGAAACCGAAACGATCTTGATGGCTCTGGTCCGGAGACCGGAGTGCGGATGGTCTGTTCTTCAGATCTGGCAGCAAAAGTCGCTGGAACTCGACCAATTTGCAATTCATTTCGTTTTGCCCCTTAATGTTCGCCAGACACGAAACACGAAATGGCAACGATTTGGCTTGTGAATAAACATATATATATGTATATACACATGTTTGGGTGTGCAATAAATTTGTAAAATTTAAACAATGCAAAGCGAAGCGAATTATTGCCGCTTGAATGGCTGCTCTTCGAACACGCCCCATGCTAATCAGGGAAAAAATGATATATAAATATATGTGCGCCGGATAAAGGGTTCCACAATGAAGCCAATAAACTGCCTGCCATTGCTTCCGCGCAATTTCATTTTGAAGGATGGCCCGGAGTTGGGGGAACGTCGCTATTCCAATAACAATGCCACATCAGAAGGCCTTAAAAACAGGCGCCTCAATTTGGCTTTTGTCTTCCCAGGCAGAGAGAGAGAGTGAGTTTTTAGATTTCCCTGTTGTCTGCGGAGAGGCCTACGCGAATAATTGGCCCACTCTATGGATTCCGAGCCAATCAACGTCGTTTCGAAAACCTCCAGGGAGTTGATCTATTAAAGAGTTGAGCAGAGAAGGGCGCATATCCGGCAATCTGCTTTTCAAAAATTCTCATTTAGCTTAAAATGATTGTGAAATCAAAGAAGCTGGAATTGTTGAGATTTTCTTTGTTCACTGAACCGCTGACTCAATTTCGCAGTCCTTGAATATTTTATTTGATGTAAATTGGCAGGAAGTTTTGCATTAAAAGAGTATGAAATTAATAAACGAAGTCAACAGGGAATGTAATTAGTTTTATTTCGTGTTTAATCTTTTGTTTATGTAAATCTATGACTCTTCATATGTGGAGCATTCAATTACCAAAAATGATTTCACTTCTCTTATGCTCTCCACATCTTCTTCCGTCATTAATGTCATTTATTTATGTGCTCATGACTTGATTAATTACTTAGGAACTCGGCTACTGTTCCAAGCAGTACGGCCCATCCATCAGTCGATCAATCAATCAATCCATAGCTCGAAGAGATCAAAGAGCTCCACTTCAATGGCAAATGTTAAATGAGAAGAACGAGACCGGGTTCTCCTAATTAAAGTAGTGCAAACAAATCTTGAGTCGCGGCTTTTGTGACAAGTCCTGCTCCAGTTTTCCTCGCCGCACAAAGGAGCACAAAGGAGAGGCCTCGGGAGAAGGCAGAAATTGAACAGCCTCGACGGGCGGAGCGGTACGTGACAGTGAGCCGCAGGAACAGGCGACCAAGTGACAGCGTGAATAAATTTGTCATTAGTAAATGTCAAAGATAAAAGTGCTCCTCGGTCTGCAGCTGCCGGGGCAATGTAAAATTGTTGAGTAAGTGAAACAACTGGCGGCTCTTGTCTGCGGAATGGAATGGAATCGTATGGTGTGGAATGCACTTGCCACTCGCCTACACTGCCTGCAAATTTATGCGCCCCCAAAATGCAGTTCTAGGAATAATTTAACCATTATTCGTTAAGTGATCGCTATATTAGAAGTCCATAAAGTAATGGTTGAATAAAGAAACCTGTTGCTGTTAGGAAATGCTTTTTGGGGCTGCATAAATAAATATACATAAAATCTCAAGGAATATATTCAAATATTTGTAATATTATTATTTTATTAATCGCAATATTTCATATATCTACCCCACTTTAGTACGCTTTATTATCTTAGTGAAGGATAGTTGAAGTATAAAATCATAATTAATAATAATAGTTTCCTTTTTCCTCTGTGTACTCTGGCAGTGCTTCTTCAATACGATCCCATCCATATGTTGCTTATTTGCAGCCCAGCAGAGACAATTTTTCGCCATACGAATCTCCTTTATTTTCGCCACGCGAAAAGTTTCCAATCATTTCGGCGTGCTAATTATGAAACTTAATGTGCCATCGAGCGACGCAGACGATGTTGGTGCCGATGTTGAACTCGAACCAAATGCCGCGTGCAAAACAATTAACCATGAAATTGAAAATGCCGCCGACGTTGTTCGGTGGGAACAGGGCGATTTCGAGTGGCAAAGTTATGCAAAGCAGGCACTGGCGCAGGCTCGGGCACAGGCAGCTGTGCGAGGCATTTTCTCGTCCTGCGACCATTTGTTCCACTTCTGTGGCCAAAAAGGCGCAAGGAAGTGCCAGAGCGTGCGCGTGCCCCACAGGAAAAAAATATAAAGGAGAAAAAGCCGAGGGGGAGCCGCAACAAAGCGAGAAGGCAGCCAAGTGACTGGCCTCGGTTCCCTGCAACCCAAACCTAAACATTTCTAACCCAATTAGTGTTGTCCTTTCAGATATTTCAAAGCCTAATAAGGGAGTTTTCTGAATTTAAAAAATAAAATTATAAACGTTTTAAAATAAAGATATTGTAAATATTTGATTGAATACTATTTTGTGCTTTAATTAAAATATTTATTCTTAAAAAGGTGAGTTTAAAGTTTGGTATTTTTCAGAATTTAAAGTATCTAACTATATAATCCTACATGAATTTTGTTTTTATTTTTTTCTTGTATTAATATTTCTTAAATTATGTAATTCTTCTATATATATACAATTTGTTGTCGATTTTTTTAGCTATTTTTTTTACAACTCTGGAAGCCTCTCTGGAAAAATCGCTCTATTGTGTGACCGCTTTTTTCGAGGGTATGTTCAAACGTTACGCTCCTGCACCCGATCAAAAAACGTTATAAATAAATAAATGAAGCCCGTGGAGAGCATTAGCCATGCCAGTTGTCGGCTCTTTTACTTGGTGGTGACCACAAATCTACATTCTGCTCAGGGTGGCCTCAGTCCGTTTATTTGAATCGTAAAACGTTTCTAATTGGAACGGTTTCAGATTAACATACTCTGGCTTTTTAGGGAGTAATTCATGAATGGTTTCTGTGCTGAGAACTGAAGTGTGGGTGATATTAATATGGACGGCTTCTAGCTGTGTCATTTCTATATTTTATAGCAAGCCAACATTTAATCAAGCCATTAGGGAAAATGTAATTTAATTCATATTTAGCTTTCCTTATAACCAACGAATTATAAGTAATATAGCTTTTACCAAAATAAATTCAAATTCCACTCTTAGCCGAAACTTTTTTAACTTTATTAAAAGTGCTAGCATATGAACTTCCCAGCCTGTCTGCCTGTTTTCATTTCCGTTTACCTTTAGGACATGGCAAATTAAATGATAAAATGAAATGTTTTTGTTGCTCTCCGGAGTTGTTAATACTCCGCTCACCCGGTTAGATTCTCCCCCGGGAAGAGCGATTAAGTTGCGGCTTTCAGTTTTGGGTTTTGGGTAATATGTAGACTCAAGGCCGCAGACGGCTGCCAGACAACTGATATGTGCACATGACTACATGCGGATCCCGAAAGGAGAGGCGACTCCAAGCCAGACACAGAGGCCGAGGACAGAGGATGCAGGACACAGGACCTGAATCAGATTTGACTCCACAAAAGGATGCAGTCGAAAGGGAGCGGAGAGTGAATGTGGAAACTGATGAAATGTACTCGCTTATGAATCGTTTATGGACTGAGCTGCACAGAGAAAAGTATTATGCCAAATCTATCTTGGAAAAATATTATTCTTGATACATTTTAATATAATATACATAGGTTGAATTTGAATTAAGAATATTTAGAAATATTTTAATTTCCATTTATTTATTATTTTATTTATTTATTATTTATAGATAACCCTTTTGATTTCTCGTCTGTAACCCAAAAATGTAACATTGCCAAAGAGACTGAAACACTTTCATGTGCCGCCTGAAATTTTTGCATTCAATTCAATTAGAATGGCCAAAGATGGAGGACAGGACAATGTTCTTTGTGCAGGGAATTTGCTGAAAATTTGTTAGTCTTGTCCCCAGGCAGGATAACCCTGTGGAACCTCCTACTACCCCAGTTAATCTCCAAGGCATAAAACGTTGCATGCAAAAAGGATCCCTGCACTTTGTGAAAGTGATTTTCGTGGGTGGATGGGCGATAGGTGGGAAAGTTAAGGGATTTGGGGAATACATTTGCAGACCGCTATCGCATTAACTCTTCACCTTTTTGGGCAAATGCTAAAAGCATTAAAACTTAACTTCCTGAGCCACAAAACTTGTGTCCTTTGGGTGAAAATTGATCCTCCCAAAAAAAGAAAACGAAAAAAAGACAAACAAAAAACGCATTCCACGAATTTCGAGTGTTGGAAGCGTACGTGTTCCGTTTAGGAATTCATGTTTGACATATTGCCCACGGCCACGGCGGGCATATTAATACAAGAGTCCCTTCCTCTCTCCTTTCTTTGTTGTTTTTGGTTCTGCATCTGTCCTTTTCCCTGCGGAACATGTTAAGAAAATGTTAATCAAGCGGTCAGTGCGGAATAGAGAACACTCGACTTTTAGTTGCCGGCGGCGTGGGAGATTCTCTCCTTCCTCACTTTTATTTCTCCATTTACTTTGTTTGCTGGAAGTTGCACGTCTCCGGACTGTTAATAACCTTTGTTGTCCTACCAAAAAAACCAAACAAAAAAAAAAACAGTGAAAAGAAAAACAACACAAGACATGAAACGGAAGCTTTGGCAGTTGAGGTGTCACGTTTGCCGCAACTGACGGATATAAATTCCCCACAAAGTGTTAAACGCTAAATGTTAATCCAACTCGGCTACACACTTTTCGTTGCCAACTCAATTTAAATTTCCTTGGGAATTTTCATATCTAAATGAATTGAATTTTATATTAAACATCCGTTAGGCTATGAAATCATTTCCGTTCCCTGAAATGTTCCAAACAAATTGAGTTAAGCTGAGAGTGAAAGTGAAGTGGAAGGGCTGGAGTGGCTGCATGATTGTTGAACCCTTTTAACGTCAATTAATCACAAATTAAACTGTCGCCCGAGCACACACAGTCACACACCGAGTGCTAGACAAGGACATCGGCATTTATCCAGGATGAAAATATTTCCAGGACCATTTAAGGCTAAATAGGTAATAAATTTGTTGTTGACTGGCGGCTAAGGACAGCTTTCACTTTTTTCCAGGGGGGCAGGAGTTTGAAGCTTCAGGCCATGTCTAGACATGCGAGCGAGATTGAGGGTTAATATATGGGGTTAATGCAGAGTGGGCATGTGACAGGACGGAATGTGCAGGGAAAATTGTGACCCGCATCGAACTCAAATCAAGTGGGAAAACTGAAGTTGAGTGAGTTCGGGATAAGAGTGCTGGCGAGCGATCACCACAATCAAATGTCAATTCATTTTTCGGATCATAATAATTAATTTAACATTTTAGAAAGTCAGCAAACAATTTATAGTTATTAAGACTTGCAGCAAATTATTTATTAACAGATGACTATCGGCTCGAGGAAACAATTATAATTATTATGAGAATAACATTATTTTAAACTATCTTTAAATCTTAAGTGAATTGTAATAACATGTATAATAATTTATATTTATAAATAAATTAGGGCTTAAAAAGTTAACAAATTCTACAGTTACTTAACCACATGAGAGACATCTTTGCTTTTTATTTCATAGATTAAAATTTCAGACCGTCATCGATGGAAAATATTATCTGATGCATCGCGATCGACCATCATAATTTCACACTTTCTTTTCCACAGCAATGAAACCCGTATAAAGTCAACTCTTGTCCTGACCCAGTTTGAAGTAACGGAAGCGATTGCCTGAACTTATTCAAGAAGCACTCATCGTCATCCCGTCCAGATTCGAACCCAATCCAATCCCTTTACGTTCCACGTAACCCCCATTCACATAATGCAATAAGTTGTTCAAGGGAGGAAGCGAAGGAAAAAAAGTTGGAACGGAAATGCTGATTGAAATCGTTTTGGCGTGAAATCAATCATCGTACAAACGATGTGTCTGCCATCGCAAGGATGCGGCAACTTTCATTAAGAGTCCTTAATGCGATTTGCTGACGCTGTTGCCCCGGCTTGTTGTTGATGTCGCTGTCGTACGTACAGTACATGTTGCCGTCGCGCGGATCACTCGCGGAATAAGACAAATTCTGAGTCAGAGTCGGAGTCTGACAAATGAGCTGCTCCCCTCTTCAATCTCGTTTTGCATTTCCCAGCTGCATGTTCGCATTCGCTCCCCATTGTCGTTGGCTATCCAAACATTTTCCAAAATTGAATCGAATTAACGGTCCGGCCCTTTTGCTGTAGTCGTAAAACAACGCCTGTAAAGGCAGCACATCAATAGAAAAATTGTAAACACAGTTCAATTCGCTGAGTGCGTAACACACACACGCACACGCAGATTCACTGATTCGCTCACACAGATACACAATTGCAGGAGCCTTATGAACGTTAACCCTTAGGTCGAGCGGTGGGCTGAAATCATTACTTTATTTTAGATGACTTTTAAAATTTTACAAGTGTCTCAGGCCTATAAATAAATAAACTGAAAGGGAAGAAAATAATAATAAGATTGCTAGAATTATGTTTTCTTTTTTAGTTTCGAAAAATAAAAATGTTAAATCAAAGTTCTTATAGACTTTCTTAACTGTAATATTTTATATTTCAAATTCTACTGGCTTATACGGAAATTTCTTTTGGAATTCGGAGATCCTACTTATTTTAAAATTAATTAACTCTGTTAAAGTCTTAAATATAAGAGTAGTGATTTAGCTATATTCATTATCTTTGAGAAATATATCATTACTTGCTTACCGATTATATAAAATAAATAATAAAATAATACATTTATTTTGGTACAGCCTACGGTTTAAGCATTGCAATTGCACACCCCCAAGGGCTCTCTCCGGCTCTGAAGTGATTGTAATCAACGGTAAACAGCAACCGAGAGCCACGATTTTTGAGTCAACCGAATAGCGGGCGGTCCGCCGGCCACGCCCCACCCCGCCCTCTTTTCCGGCCCCGTTCCAGGGAGTGTGTGTGTGCATTTAGACTCTTTTTTTCTGTGTGTCAGTGGGGTAGAACGAACTGTAAGCCCAGCACTTGGATATTTACGAGGAGGCCTTTTCAGCATCAGCAAAAATTTCTTATTGTTTTTCCCCAAGTATTCACTTCCGCTCCTTATTTATGGAGGGGGCGGCGGAGGAGGCTTAGCTTCGATCGCGATTTGAATTTTTCTGAGCTTGAGCTGAGCAAAATCTTTGATGGATTATGATTTATGGGCCGCTGTCGATGGCTGCTAACGTATAATTAAAACCGAAGCCCGAATACCGTTTACCCAGCCGAAGGCGAACGGACATTAATCAATTATCTTTGAAAAGTAAACCGATACACAGGGATGTGATGTGTATGTGTGTGTTGTAATGATGTGTGGGCAGGCAACAATTAAACAAAAGACACGCGCTCGCACATGTAAATCATTTTCGGTCTGGCCGGCAAAGGTTTTCATTCCCGCACCTTCATCGAGACCCCTGCTCTCCCTCTGATTGATGGCCGTCTGCTCGAGCTCGCCTTTTGTCCACTTCCCTCCGAGCTCTATGCATATCCGAACCTATCCCCCGGTATCCGAACAATGCCAACTGTCGCTGTGGAAAACGATAACAATGGCCAACGGGGAACGAGGTGTCTGTGGTGCTCAACTCCAAAATAGTGCAGTTTAAGTTTCATTAGTTAATTGGCATCGAATAACCGACATTTTAGGGAAAACGCCAGGAGCGGTTACTGTTCGGAATTGATTTCAAAAATTCAGAAGCTTAGGCTTAAAGGTTTGGGAATTCATTTAAAAAATATTAATAATTTGGAGGATAAAGATTTAAAATAATAATTAATGGCTCTAAAAAATATAAGAGAACTACTTTTATTAAAGTTGAATCTATATCAGTTCCAGAAATACCCAAATATAATATCGGTTTTTATAAAAGGTTCTTAAGGAAATTATTTCTTTTAAAGCTAACTCTATAACTTGTAACTCATCATATTATACCCTTGCAGAGGGTATTATAATTTTGACCAGATGTTTGCAACGCAGTGAATGAGGCATCTCCGACCCCATAAAGTATATATATTCCTGATCAGCATCACCAGCCGAGTCGATCTAGCCATGTCCGTCTGTCTGTCCGTCTGTCTGTCCGTCTGTCTGTCTGTCTGTCCGTCTGTCGGTTTCTACGCGAACTAGTCTCTCAGTTTTTGAGCTATCGAGCTGAAATTTTCAGCATAGTCATATTTCTTTAGCACGCAGTATATATGTCGGAACGATCGAAATCGGGCTACTATATCCTATAGCTGCCATAGGAATGATGGTGAAATTAATGTAAAAAAAATTTTAACTTCTCTGTTTTTCAACGTATTTCTATGAATTTTGAGATATAGCAGTTTTTTATGGTTCTAGAATTACGGTTTTCATTTCATTAAAATCGGACCGCTATTCATATAGCTGCCATAGAAGCGATCGGTCGATTTATATGAAAATGTAAAATTCTACATGTAAAATGTAAAATGTACAAAATACGATGTTTTTTCAACATTACTTAAATGGTTCGATTTTCAATGATCCAATTGCAGACTGCAAGGGT
>VNKF01011192.1:0-67433 GCA_008044355.1 Drosophila lacteicornis
CACGATTGAATTCGTTGTACCAGTTTCTCACAATGCTATAGGATGGTGCTTCATAGTCATACAAAGATTTAAGTTCATCGCTGCACTCTTGTCGTGATAATCCACGCCGAAAGTTGTGAAAAATGATCGCACGAAAATGTTCACGAGTTAATTCCATTTTTTTGCGAAATTGATTTTTTTAAGTAACTGTAAACAACACAAATGATAGTCGTACGTCAAACCGTTCTGAGTACGTTTATGCTTAAAAATGTCGAACTTTTCAATGGAAATGTCAGATTCCACCTAACAACACTTAGTGTTGCCTAGGCCAGAAATATATATAGCAGCCCACGTAATGTAAGGTCTTTCTTTGAGAAATTTTCTTTGAAGACAAGTGGAATTTTAAGCTCCTAGATTCTAGAATATTGTGGAGACTCCACTCGGGAACCTTTTTTTTAAGACAAGATTGTTTCAAAATTGTTAGAATAATATCTGTTTGGAAATTATCTGTATTATCTTATTTTTAGTCTCATTTCTTTATTTAGAAATAAATTCTGAACCCATTTTGTCATTTCAACAGGAATTGCCTTGAGTATTTGAAAACTTATAAGGTCCTTAAGACCTGCTCCTCTTTTAAACTTTTTTCTCCGTGCAGGATCGGATAACACAAGCTCCACAATTAGTACTACATGCAACTGCAACTGCATGCATCTCCATCCTCCATCAGAGCTGGAGCTCAGCTCAGCATCCGACTTGGCGGAGGATGGATCCAAAACGGGCAAGTGGCCACGCTTGCCGTTCGTACATTCGTGTAATGTTGGCCAATGCTCCCCCCAAAATTGGCGTGCAGCGAAAAATGAGACAACGTGATCCAAAAGACTCTCCAGCGATCCAGCGATCCAGCTAGAGATTCCAACTGTAGCTCCAGCTCCAGCTCTAGCTCCATGCGGCACGCACATAATTCATAAATGTTGCCACAGCCATTGCCGCCGCAGCTGGCGGGGATCGGCGGTATCTGCATCTGTATCGGTGACTGGCCCGGGTTGGGGAGAGATTCATAGGCACGCACTTGGCCACACTTCACTCCTCCTCCGTTGTGAGTTCTCCGGTGTCCACTCTCTGCTCGCTGCATATGCCATCAACACCAATCGCCAAATGGCGTTCGTGTGTGGCAAGTGACACACGAGGCGCTGCAGCACAGCTGGATGCGTCTCTCTGGCCGCATCTGGATCTCAGTTGCAGCCGGTGCTGGTGCTGGATGTGGTGTGCCAACAATGCCTTGCAAATGGAGGCCATCCATCAGAGCCCCTGGAGATGTCAGGGATGCCCAGGATGTTCCCACAACCCGGAGAGAAGTAAGATCGGAATAATGGAGGCAGCATTAGATTAAAGGGGAATGTTATCCAGTAATAGATGGATTTATGGTTTTTACTAAACTAAGACTCCCACGAAATGTTGCCCAAAATAAATACATTCTAAGGAGATTTAGATATTGTTACTAATTGGTTTAAAAAGTGCTTTCTCTTTAGACTTTCCTAACAAACCCAATTCATCATTTAAAGCCAGATTTCGTACAAAGTTGCATTAAGACCAAGAACCTGATTTAAATGAAATCCTCTCCGATTAAACCTCGAAACCCAAGAAAAATCCTCCACTGATAATTCAGTTATGTTTATTGCTTGTCGTTTAGTTTAGCTTAGTTCGACATTAGTTTAGCTACGCACTAGACGACGTCGTTCGCTCGCTCGCTCGTTCACACTTTAAAACTTAGGTTAATCACTAATAGCAGAATGGGGGGTGGTCCTTAGCTCTACAAGTGGTTAGATCCACTCGGGCCGCTGCTAGGAGCGGATGCTACCCAGCAGCGGCGTGCTCTCGGCAGCCTTTGAGGTAATCACGGTATGGCGGGAGCCGGCGGAGGCGCCGCCGGACGACGGAGCAGAAGGTGGCGGCCTTGGCGGCCAGTTGCTCGGCCCGGGGCGCTCGTCCTCCGTCTCGTCGATGCGCGACTGGCGCGCCTGTCGCCTCTGCTGGTTCAGCTCGTGCAGGTAGAGGGCGCTCAGGCACATGTCGGCCACGCCCACGTTCAGCGGCGTTCGGCCCACGCGCGGCTCAATGCCGCAGAGACCATAGAGCAGGGTCTCCCCAGGACCCTCTACGCGACCCTCGGCCCGGCTGAGACCCAAGTGCCGCATGCTGTCCGTGGGGCCCATGCTGGCGGACAGATTCTGCTGCAGCATATGGCGGAACTCGCTGCCGGCAACTGGGAATCCTCCCGAGGCCGGGCCACGACTCAGTCCCGGGCGCAGCGACTGCGACAACTCCACCTGGTGCGGCGTCAGCTGGGCGGCCAGCACCGAGTTGGCCAGGGAGCAGTACTCCTCGCCGATGGTGCCGAACGAGATGAGGCTGTTGGTCAGCGG
This sequence comes from Drosophila lacteicornis, assembly GCA_008044355.1. Classification (NCBI taxonomy): domain Eukaryota; kingdom Metazoa; phylum Arthropoda; class Insecta; order Diptera; family Drosophilidae; genus Drosophila; species Drosophila lacteicornis. The sequence continues at coordinate 2,403 of VNKF01011192.1, forward strand.
ATTCTCCTGCACCGTCGAGGTCTTGGCCTGCACCAACTCACCCACGGCGTGCTCCCGGACGCCGCGCAGGAACTGCTTGGCCTCCTTGGGCATCTGCCACTCCGGATTGTTGAGCGTGAAGCGCAGCAGCGACATCTCGGTCTTGCCGCCGGCCAAGCTCACCTGCTGCGGATCCTGCTGCTGCTGCTGCTGCTGCTGGTGCGGCTGCTGAGTGGCCGGACGGGTCATCTCCTCCAGCTCGCTGGTCAGCTGCCAGTCGGGGTTGCCGTGCTTGCGCACATCCATCTGGGCGAAGGAGCAGACGTTGCCCACGCCGCGCACCGAGACGGTGAAGGTGCGGAAGAAGCGCACCAACTCCATGGCCTTGGGCCGGAACACAAAGATCAGCACGAACGGCGTGACGAAGGGACTGAAGACCTCGCTGAGCAGGTAGCCGGCCTTGAACTGGAAGAAGTGGCCGAACTCCTGCCGCACGCGGGCCGTGTGCGCCTGCTGTCGCCACTCCGAAGGCAGGTAGTGAACGTGAGCCAAGATGGCGGTCATCAGCTGTTCGGGGCACCAGATGAGGTTCTCATCGGGCACGAGAGTCCTGGCAATCACACCCACTGTTGTGAGCACAGCCATGATGGTAACCACGTGCTCCACCTCAGCGACCTGTATCGAGTACATGGTCAGCACCAGCAGGACCAGGAGCAGGCCTCCGCTGATGAAGAGCAGGTTCCTGGCCACCACAGCCAGCAGCGGCGACGAAAACGAGTTGAGGTAGCGATCAGCGTACTCGTAGGCCCGATTCAACCGCGCGTCCAGTTCGTGGTCCAGCTCGTTGAAGTGGCGCAGGTACAGGCGGCCGTAGTTCGACCACGTGCGCAGTCCCAAAGCGCCCGGCTCCTTGCGCAGGATGTTCGCATAGGAGAAACTGAAGTAGATGAGCTGCCACACGAAGATGACGGGCGCTAGCAGCAGGTTAAGCAGCGCCACGCCCAGGATCAGCTTGGACAGGCGCTGGGCCAGCTCCGTCTGATTGCTCCTCACCGCAAACTCATCCCTGAGCTGCCAGTTGTTCTGGAAGGGCGATCCCGGTCCGCGGAACAGGATGAAGTCAATGTTGAACAGCATGCCCCGGCTGAGGGAGACCACCTCCCCGATCAGCGGCAGGTGGAATCGGACGGGCAGCAGCTGCTTGTTCATCAGCGCCACCAGGTAGTTCTTGAAGCGCAGCACCCGATGGTAGATGTCCAGCTCGGTGAGCGACTCCTTGTCAATGCACATGTGCTGCTCGGCCTGGACGCGCCGAATGCGCTGCTGCACCTCGTGCCAGGTGAAGTTGTCCAGCTCGGCGTCCTCGATGTGCAGCGCCGAGTTGTAGAAGCGTCGGATGTCCGCGAACTGGGTGATGTGGTAGACCATCTTCAGCAGGCGGATGCCCAGGTAGATGGCGGCAATGAACACAATTAGGTAGGTGAAGAATCCCACGCGCTTGCCCCACTCCGAGGTGGGATAGATCACGTCGGAGAGCGTGATCTTCGTCCCGTTGTGGGGGACATCGCCGAAGAGCTCGTCGTAGCGGACGAAGTGCGTCATGAAGACCAGCAGCCAGACGACAAAGCCGAACTCCAGCACCTGCAGCACCTCGTCTATCACGATCACCTGGAAGCCATGCTTTTGCTGGTACTGGTACATCCGCGAGAAGAACGAGTCAAGGTCTTCGATGTGATTCCATCGCGCCCGCCCCGTCTCTGGGACCATGTGAATCATGACGCCACTGTTCCGGGGCGTGTCCTCGTTCTCGTGTTCCGTGTCGGGCTCCTCCAGCGCCTGCTCCATCCCGTGCTCGTCGAGGGGGTCTAAATGCGCAGCAGCTGCCTGCGTTTTTGCGTCTTTCGCTTTTTCTGTGGTCACTGTGGCGGGCGGGCGTCCCTGCTCCTGGAAGGGACTGGCCATCTCCTCGTCCAGCGAGCGGTAGTTAATGTGGGGGCTAGACATCGCGCCCAAGGTCAACCGTGCTGCCTATTTTTATCGTCGTATATTATATGTTGGAAAATTTGTCGCTCGCCTTTGTTGTTTGATTTTACTGAACCTCCCGAGCCAGGGCTGCAGCGCCCTGAAAAAACAGCTGGTCGCGTGGTTCGATAGCACTGTGCAACAAGGTCTAGTTCTTTTTCTTAAATCTGGTATTTGTTGGTATATTTCTGCAATTTTGCAAGTCTGTGTATGATTACGCTAGTTTTATGGTCAGTTATTTAATAAGTACTAATTTTAAAGAGCTTATATAATAATAATTAAGTTTCATGGTGACCAATCTCGTAAATACCTAGATTTATATTTACATTCAACTCAAAAACCTAGACCTAGGCTAAATAACTTAAATTACCTCATACGCGTTAAACTGTCTACATACATTAGGTTTTATTTAAGATATTCATTACGAATTTCATATAATCTTCTGTATAACATAAGTTGTATATTTTCCTATTATGAATTATTTTTTGTTAAAGTAAAATAGGAATAAACAAATTTTTTTATATTACTAATTAATAGTAATAATTTTATTTTTATATATTTTTAAGTATTTAAAAGAAAGCAACATTTTGTTGCCTAGTGTACGGAGTGCAATTGATGACCTGCGCACAAGTTGGCAGTTCTGTTTTGCGGTTTTTTGTAAACAAGTCTTGGGATCTTCTTTTAATTCGCTAAATTCGCTTAATTTAACAACAAAAGCAGTCAAGATGGGTAAAAGACAGCATCAGAAGGATAAAATGCAAGTATTCAAAGTCCCCAAAACACCGGAACCCATTGTAATCCCGTCTTTTCCAGGTACCTCACGTACACGGAGTGGAGCGAGTTCTATGGAGGGAAAAAAACAGAGTCCGCGGAGAACAACCATGTCAAGTTCAAGCGGCTGCCCTTCGAGCACTGCTGCATCAGCATGGCACCGTTCGAGATGCCCTACTGCGATCTGCAGGGCAACGTCTTCGAGTACGAGGCCATCCTGAACTTCCTGAAGACCTTCAAGATCAATCCCATCACCGGCCAGAAGATGGACTCCAAGTCCCTGGTGAAGCTGAACTTCTATAGGAATGCCAACGACGAGTACCACTGCCCGGCTCTGTTCAAGCCCTTCAGCAAGAACTCGCACATCGTGGCGGTGGCCACCACGGGCAATGTCTACTGCTGGGAGGCCATCGATCAGCTGAATATAAAGACCAAGAACTGGAAGGATCTGGTGGACGACACGCCCTTCCAGCGCAAGGACATCATCACCATACAAGATCCCCAGAAGCTGGAAAAGTACGACATCTCCACGTTCCATCACATCAAGAAGAACCTCAGAGTGCTCACGGAGGAGGAGCAGCTGGAGCGAAAGGATCCGGCTAGCACGCGCATCAAGACCATGAATCTGGAGACCAAGGAGACGTTGGCCCAGCTGCAGAAGGACTACCAGCCGGCGGAGGAGGAGCCATCCACGTCCAAGCGCACAGCGGACAAGTTCAATGCCGCTCACTACTCCACAGGAGCGGTGGCCGCCAGTTTCACGTCCACTGCCATGGTGCCTGTGTCCCAGATAGAGGCTGCCATCATAGACGATGATCTGGTCAAGTACGAGAGGGTGAAGAAGAAGGGTTATGTGAGGTTAAACACAAACTTCGGCCCTCTGAACCTGGAGCTCTACTGCGACCAAACGCCCCGAGCCTGCGACAACTTTATCAAGCACTGCGCCAATGGCTACTACAACAACGTAATGTTCCACCGATCTATCAGGAACTTTATTGTGAGTATACTAAGACTTCCCAGAAGTTTGGTAACTAATTAGTAATTACTAACCCCTGCGGTTCCAGGTACAAGGTGGCGATCCCACGGGCAGCGGTTCGGGAGGTGAATCCATTTGGGGCAAGAAGTTCGAGGACGAGTTCAAGCCCAATCTCACGCACACGGGCCGCGGCGTGCTCTCCATGGCCAATTCGGGACCCAACACCAATGGCTCTCAGTTGTAAGTTGTAGCTTATAATTGAGATACTCTTAGATATAATCCTGCTCATCTTTGCAGCTTCATCACGTACCGCTCCTGCAAGCATCTCGATGGCAAGCACACCATCTTCGGCAAGCTCGTTGGCGGCTTGGAAACTCTGCAGAAGATGGAGAACATCGAGGTGGACAACAAGGACAGGCCAATTGAGGATATCATCATAGAGACCTCTCAGGTATTTGTGAATCCATTTGCCGAGGCCGTTGAGCAGCTGGCCAAGGAGCGCGAGGAGGAGGCGGCCAGCAAGGAGGAGACGGTGAAGAAGGCGGAGCAGGAGAAGCGAATGAAGGAGCCGCTCAAAGTGTACAGAGAAGGTGTGGGCAAGTACCTGAAACTCCAAGCGGCAGCCAAGAAGCCAGAGACTCCACTTGCCGCGGGACAAGCTGCCAAGAAAAAGAAGAAAGAAGGTGGCTTTGGCAATTTCTCCAGCTGGTAGATGCACACTCCTCAAAAATATATGTTTAAGTAAAAAATGTTTTATATTTTCTATTTATCATTGGATTCGGTTACTCCATCAGGGCGCTCTCTTTCTTGCCAGCTTTTCTTCATCTCCTGCAACTTGCCTTGCCTACGACGCCGCTCCGTGGATTTCCTTTGCTCCTGGGCCTTGATCTGCGCCGCTATAGAATGCTCTCCATTCAGATGAACATCCAGCTTCTCCAGAAGCAGCTTCCTGGCCTCCACACGATTTTTGGAGGCCAATCGATGGGTGTGGCACTTGATGGTGATGTTGGTGGGCAGATGGCGCAGGAACACGCAGTTGGAGGTCTTGTTTACCGCCTGGCCACCGGGGCCACTGCCGCGCGTGAAGGTCTCCTCGATCTCGGATTCCTGGAGTGTCGGAAAGCGGGAGTAGTCCAGATTGGCTGTGGATTTGTAGCGCGCCGCAGGCGGAGGAAGCGCCAGGAAACGTACCAGACCCCGCAGCATTCCTAGAGGATGCGTCCCTTCTTCAGCAGGGTTTCTCCACGCTAAAAATGAGGAATTATCACACAATTAGACAGGTGTTATGAAATAAGAAGGTGATATTTACCTTAAAACTAAACTCTATTTCCACCGGATTTTCAAGGGCTCGGTTCTCCCGGAACTCGTGGCGTACCCGGCCCAGAAAGTAGTTCTTGTCGGTCAGCTTTAGGTGGTTTCCGTACCGAATTAAATGTTTGTAGAGGCGCAGAATTTGCTGCCGCGAAGGTTGAAACATTTTCGGATTTTGATTTTTTAATATATTTACAAACCTTATACAACACTGGTTTGGTGCGGCCCACATGTGTGAAACCGTATTATCACAGGTTGGCAGTCCTGGCGCAATCAGCTGTTGCAGCCCAGCAACCAATTCAAAACAAAAACAAAGCTGATAGTAACAAAATTCCCAAATAGCCCAACTGATAAGATTTAACACCTGAAATAGGCTAAGATTAAAGGTGTTTGGCAACAAACTGCTACCTACGTCTACCTATCACCCGATTCAAAGTGGACCGTAACGATTACAATCGATTTTTAGTCATTGTCGCCCACAGAGAAAATATTTATTGCTTATGTACGTTTCACGCCTTGGCCAACTTGTCCACATCAATGCCATCGTCTATGGACACTCCACACTGCTGACTGAGCTCCAGCATCTCCTTCACCTGGTGGGCAACCTCACGATCCACGACTTCGCCGCCCTGGGTCATCGAGCGCTCGATGATCTCCTCCTCCGTAAACTGCGTGGCGAACATCTCCTGCGGCGAAATGTCCATGGGGTCCACAAGGGTCATGAGGAAGAAGCCCGTGATGGACACACTGTACGGCAGGAAGCGCACGTACTCCTTCAGCAGCTCCGCCCGACTGTAAGACAATGGGAAATATTTAAATGTAAAGTAATTGCACAGAAATGTCCAGACTTACCTCATGGACTCGGGAACCTCTGTCTGGGCTTGCTTTCTATAACTGTCGTACAAAGCCGAGCAGTACTCATCGAAGATGGCATCAAAGTTTTTATACCGCACATCGGCATAAAATGATATGGCCAGGAAGACGGAGAGATCGATCATGGGCGAGGACACTCGCAGTGTTTGGTAGTCGAACATCATGATCTCCTGGGGCTGCTCCTCGCCATTGTACTTGTAGGCCACGTTGTTCCTCACATAATCTCCGTGGCAGAGAGTGGCCAGAGGCTCCCTGGGCGCCACCCGTTGCCTGCCGTAGGGCGTGCCTTTCGAGATCAGGAAGCTGAACTTCTTCACGAACTCCTCATCGACCTGGGGCTGATAGGTGGCCACCGCCTTGGCCGTCCGCTTGATGGCCGTCTCGCTGGACAACTTCCAATCCGGGTGAATCTCATCGCTGGCGTAGCGGGATTCCTTCAGCTCGCTGGTCAGCTGGGCAAAACGCTCCGGATACTTGTGCTTCAAGGCGTAGGCGAAGCCATGGAACCTGCCCAGGTTAGCCACACCAATGAGAGCATGTTCCAGGCTTAGACCCACCCGATCCTTGGTCACCTGCCAGCCCTGCTCGGCGAAGTTTTCCAGGATGACCACCGCCGAATACTGTTCCAGTTCACTGTAGTAATACTTGGGAGCGGCGAACTTTCCACCGGCTATCTTTTGGATCTCTGGCAGGATTTGCGTGTAGAAGTTGATCTCATTGGTGAAGAGGGGTCCAAACTGAATGGATTCATAGATGGGCGGCGGCACTTGGGGTGTTTTCTAAAAAAAATAGACATAACCATTACAGCTCAAATTTTTGGGGGTCGCAAAACAAAATTCACTATTAATTTTTAGTTGTGCAATCTTCTTGATTAAGACACCTTATCGCGGAATTTAGTATTGATCTTTAACACGACTGATAACACTGTCTTATCAAGACTTGGTACGTATTTCTCTGCCTGGTTGAGGTATTTCGCCATGTTTCCCAGCAAATCATTCTAGGTTTCCCACGCCTCCACTTTTTATTAATACACTTTTTACGACTTTGCAGTTACTCTACCTTAACGACCATCTTCCGCTGGAACTTCTCGCCGTCGTACTCGAAGTTGATGGTGGTCCGGTAGCAGAAGGTCAGCATAAAGGCCTCTGCATGTCCAATCACATCGATCTCGATGTCCCCCACCTGGAAGGTGTCTGCCTTCTCATCGCTGTAGTTGTCCACCAAGCGTCCGCTTTTCAAGATCTTTGGCAGAATCGTAGTGCGCAGCCACTGGGTCTCCTCCTCGATTTGTGACATGGTTCCTATATATGGTGTCCGTACTGGTTGGCTTCCAACAGTTGAATGAAAATGCGCGAATTGCGTCAGCTCAATTAGTAGGCTCGCCTCGCTTGCCAGTCACGCTCTTTTCGAGATTATAAATATGTAATCGATGAGAGGAATCAACAAGTAATTTTGATACGAAGAGAAAATGAGCAAAGTAATTATAGGCACTCTCTTGGTGTTGGTATATGGTTGTCATTATTATTATGCGTTGAGGTTCACACATTAATTGCTTAAAAAATGAAGACTACAATATACCATTTAGATTCTGTTTTGGTAATTTGTCTACATCAATGCCTTCGTCTATGGATACTTCATACAGTTGGCTTAGCTCCTGCATCTCCTTAATCTGGTGGGCCAATTCCCGATCAACGATCTCTCCTCCGTGCTTCATAGCACGATCGATGATCTCTTCATCCGTTAACTGCAAGGCGAACATCTCTTCAGGGGAAATACCCAAGGGTTCCACGAGGGTCATGAGGAAATACGCAGCAATGGACACGCTGTACGGCAGGAATCGTACATACTCCTTAAGGAGATCCGCACGACTAAGGATAAACAGAGTCAAAAGGTAGTTTGAGGTAACTTAGCTTCTTTCCCACTCACCTCATATAATCTGGAACTTCATCCTTGGCGTGCTTCTTGTAGCTGTCATAGAGAGCCGAGCAATACTTATCGAAGATCCCATCGAAGTTGGGATACCGCACATCGGCATAAACGGATATGGCCAGGAATAGGGAGAGATCGATCATGGGCGAGGACACACGCAGCGTCTGATAGTCAAACATCATGATCTCCTGGGGCTCCTCCTGGTGGTTGTACTTGTAGGCCACATTGTTCCGCAAATAGTCGCCATGGCAGAGAGTGGCCAGAGGTTCCCTCGGCGCCACACGTTGCCTGCCATACTGCGTTCGATCCGAGACGAGGAAACAGAACTTCTTAACGAACTCCTCATCGATCTGGGCCTGATAAGTGGCCGCTGCCTTGGCTACTCGCTTAAGACTCGTCTGGATACTGAGGCTAAAGTCATGAGGAGTCACATCATCGCGGCTAAATCGTGATTCCTTTAGCCCTTCCGTGAGCTGAGCAAATCTCTCCGGCTCTTTGTGCTTCAGGGCGTAGACGAGGCCATGGAACTGACCCAGGTAATCCACACCAATCAAAGCGTGTTCCAGGCTCAGACCCACCCTTTCCTTGGTCACCTGCCAGCCATGCTCGGCGAAGTTCTCAAGGATGACCACCGCCGAGTACTCATTCAGTTCACTGTAATAGTATTTGGGGGCAGAAAACCTTCCGCCAGCCAACTTCTGAATTTCTGGGAGAATTTTAGTGTAAAAGTTAATCTCGTTGTTGAAGAGTGGTCCGAACTGAACCATCTCGTAAAGTTCTGGAGGCAGATTGGGGGTTTTCTGGAAAGTAAATTTTAAACATTTTAATTTAAGAGGTCACTGTACTTTGGAAATCAAACTAACAGTTTTAGTTTAATAATTTCCGTGATTATGAGACATTATCGGAAAAATGTTGCTAAGAAACTGGTTTGATAAGACCAACATAACCTTACCAGACAAGTTTTCCGTGACTTTTCGTACGATTTCACTATGATTACCTTTCTTTTAGATTTTCTAACATCCAAACTGTGTTCATTACGTTTCACAACTTGGAATTTACTCTACCTTAACGACCATCTTCCGCTGGAACTTCTCTCCGTCGTACTCGAAGTTAATGGTTGTCCGGTAGCAGAAGGTCAGCATAAAGGCCTCTGCATGTCCAATCACATCGATCTGGATGTCTCCCACCTGGAAGGTGTCTGCCCTTCCATCGCTGTAGTTGTCCACCAGCCGTCCGTCTTTCAGAATCTTCGGCAGAATCGTATTGCGCAGCCACTGGATCTCTTCTTCGATCTGTGACATCATGCCCTTTTAGGTGAGTAGTTTCAGAGATACCAACCGCTTGGCTTCCAGCAGATAAATAAGCAATCTTGAGCGGGGTCAGCAGCTTTTATAGGCTCGACAAGCCTCATGCTCTTTCTGAGATTAACAAAAAAACAGACTGAAGAGCGGGTAAATAAGAGAGAGAGGCTTATAATTGGAATCAAAGATAAATTTTGATTATCAAAATAGAATAGGCCTTATATTTATTAATATACTATTGGATACTTGTTTGCAAAATATAGTTAAACCATAAGGATCACAGTAATATTTTGGGTAATTTATTTAAATCAATGTCTTCGTCTATGGAAACCCCACATCTTTGGCTCAGCTCCAGCAGCTCCTTTACTTGGTGGGCAACCTCCCTATCGACTTCATCTCCGCCCTGTTTCATGGTGCGATCGATGACCTCGTCGTTCGTTAATTGTAAAGAAAACATCTCGTCCTGCGACATGTCCAAGGGCTCCACCAGACTCATGAGGAAAGTGGCCGTAATGAAGATGCCGTAGGGCAGGAAGCGTACGTACTCTTTCAGAAGCTCCGCTTGACTAAGATAATTACAATATTAATATTATTTCTCCTCGGATTTAAGAACCACTTCATGCTCACCTCATAAATGCTGGAATCTCCGAATCCTTTGCGTGCTCCACGTAGCTGCTATGCAGGGAGTTGCAGTATCTTTCGAAGATGGCCTTAAAATTGGGATACCTCACGTCGGCATAAATGGATATCGCCAAGAAGGAAGAGAGATCGATCATGGGCGAGGTCACCCGCGGTGTTTGGTAGTCGAACATCATGATCTCCTGCGGCTCCTCCTGCTCATTGTACTTGTACGCCACATTGTTCCTCACATAATCTCCGTGGCAGAGAGTGGCCAGAGGCTCCCTGGGCGCCACTCGCTGCCTGCCGTACAAATTGTAATCCGCGATCAGGAAGGTCAAATGCCTCACGAACTCCTCATCAATCTGGGGCTGGTAGGTGGCCACCGCCTTGGCCGCCCGCTTAAGGGAAGTCTGATTGATGAGCTCCCACTCCGGATGGACCACATCGCTCTCGTAGCGCGATTCCTTAATTCCGCTGGTCAGCTGGGCGAACTGCTCTGGGTTTTTGTGTTTCATGGCGTAGGTGAAGCCATGGAACTTGCCCAGGTAGTCCACAGCAATCATGGCGTGCTCCAGGCTTAGACCCACTCGATCCTTGGTCACCCGCCAGCCCTGTTCGGCAAAGTCCTCCAGGATGGCCACCGCAGAGTTCTCATTCAACTCGCTATAGTAATACTTGGGAGCTGCAAACTTTCCACCCGCCACCTTCTGGATCTCTGGCAGAATTTTCGTGTAAAAGTTGATCTCATTGCTGAAAAGCGGTCCGAACTGAATGGAGTCGTACACCTCGGGTGGCACATTCGGTGTTTTCTGTGAAATGTATTGGAAATAAGTAGTTTAGTAATCATTGCTACCAGGAAACCTTATCTAAAAGTAATAATTGCTATAGAACAGCTTCGATTAGGCAACCCCCACAGAGACCTGACAAACATTCATTATCGTTTTCCACTATTTATTTCCCTATGTTTGTCGACAAATCCATTGAGCCCCTTATGGCATGACGTGCCGCTCTTATCAACGCTGATTTTTTATCCGCCAGCGCTGACTAGGGGAACTTGCTAGTACACAAATATAATAAGTATTATTAATAGGGTTCTACGCTGTGTACAGTGCGATTCATTTATCTGCCTTCGTGACTGGCTTATTGTGCTGAAAATATCCCATTTCCATGCGTGCCACACCTCCACTCGCCATTTATTATCTCGGTTTATGGTGACTATTCAGTTACTCTACCTTAACGACCATTTTCCGCTGGAACTTCTCTCCATCGTACTCAAAGTTGATGGTTGTCCGGTAGCAGAAGGTCAGCATAAAGGCCTCCGCATGTCCAATCACATCGATCTGGATGTCTCCTATCCGGAAGGTGTCTTCTTTGGCATTACTGTAGTTGTCCACCAAGCGTCCGCTTTTCAAGATCTTTGGCAGAATTGTAGAGCGCAGCCACTGGGTTTCCTCCTCTATTTGCGACATGCCGTCTACTATTTATTTTTTCACGAAACGAACTGGCTTGCTCCCGGTAATTGAATGAAAAACCGGGAGAGGCGATTGTGCATTTTGTACACTCAGCCGGTTCATTCTCTCAGAGATTAGGCGAAACTTTGAAGAGCGCCATCGAAAGTTCTCTGATAAATAAGAGCGTTACGCTATTTTTTAGGTACTAATCTTTGCTCTTTACGTATGTTTTATTATTATAATTACATCAAGTCGAAGGTCTTACTAATTAAAATGAAATACTACAGCTTTTTCATCTGTATTTACAATTTGTATACAATTTTTGGGATTCAATTTTAAAGCTCATAAGTAGATCAGTAATGAACAATACTTTTAGTTTGTAAATATTACACTTTGGGCAGCTTATCGGCATCAATGCCATCGTCTATGGAGACCCCACATCTTTGGCTCAGCTCCAGCATCTCCTTGACCTGGTGGGCAATCTCCCGATCCACTACCTCGCCGCCCTGGTTCATCACGCGCTCGATGATCTCCTCATTCGTAAACTGCCTGGCGAACCTCTCCTCGTTCGACATGTTCCTGGGGTCGACCATGTCCATGAGGAAGCATGCGGTGATGGACAGACTATAGGGGAGGAATCGCACGTACTCCTTCAGCAGCTCCGCATGACTGAAAAATAGTTAAAGTAGGTAAGATATTATAATTAATTAATCTGTTCCCTACTCACCTCATAAAGTCAGGAGTAGTGGAAACCTTGGCGTGCTTGACATAGCTGCCATAAAGCGAAAAGCAATATCTTTCGAAGATCTTATCAAAGTTTCGATATCGGACATCGGCGTAAAGGGATAAGGCCAGGAATAGGGAGAGATCGATCATGGGCGAAGACACTCGTAGCGTTTGGTAGTCGAACATCATGATCTCCTGGGGCTCCTCCTGGTCGTTGTACTTGTAGGCCACATTGTTCCTCAAATAGTCGCCGTGGCAGAGAGTGGCCAGAGGTTCCCTGGGCGCCACCCGTTGCTTGCCATATTTCTTGACATCCGAGAGCAAAAGCCAGAGCTTCTTCACGAACTCCTCATCGATCTGGGGCTGATGGGTGGCCACCGCCGTGGCCGCCCGCTTGACGCTGGTCTGCAGGATAAGCTTCCATTCGGGATGAATCTCATCGGTGGCGAAGCGCGCTTCCTTAAGCCCCCCAGTTAGCTTGGCAAACTTCTCCGGATCCTTGTGTTTCATGGCGTAGGTGAAGCCATGGAACTTGCCCAGGTACTCCACAGCAATCATGGTATGCTCCAGGCTTAAACCCACACGATCCTTGGTCACCCGCCAGCCCCGTTCTGCGAAGTCCTCCAGAATAACCACCGCCGAGTGATCATTCAGCTCACTGTAGTAATACTTGGGAGAGGCGAACCTGCCACCAGCCACCTTCTGGATCTCTGGCAGAATTTTAGTGTAGAAATTGATCTCATTGCTGAAGAGCGGTCCGAACTGAATGGAGTCGAAGACCTCTTTTGACACCTTTGGAGTTTTCTGGGAAGAAAGAAGATAAAATGTATAAAAGCTCACTGTACTCCAAAAATAGAATAATCAATGTTGGTTTAGCTTAGACTAATGAAGCTTATCTGGCTAGTATTTTGGTCCACGATTTTGTAAGGAAACCGAGGTAAAGAGCTAACAAACATCAATTATCTCTTTTAAATATTTCATCATATTTGCCGAAAATTCATTGAACCCGTAAACCTGATGCTACGTCTACTATATGTGTGTTTCTGTGGCTAGCAAACAATTCGGACCTATCTGTATCCGACAATGTAAACAAGATGATTTATGCAAGTATCTTGTATCTTTAAGGGGGTACAATGTGCAGTCCCACTTCTAGATCGTGATGAAATTATTCCCCTGATTTATTAAGTGATTCTAGCTACCTTAACGACCATTTTTCGCTGGAACTTCTCTCCGTCGTACTCAAAGTTGATGGTGGTCCTGTAACAGGAAGTCAACATAAATGCCTCCGCGTGTCCAATCACATCTATGTCGATATCTCCCACCCGGAAGGTGTCCGCCTTGGCATCGCTGTAGTTATCCACCAGACGTCCGTCTTTCAGAATCTTTTGCAGAATCGTAGTGCTTAGCCACTGGGTCTCCTCCTCGATCAGTGACATGGCTTCTATAGTATATATATAGTGCGTTTTTTTTAACGATCCGTACAACTTAAGTGCCGGATAAAGAATGAACAATAGCGAGTGCTGATAGTGCACCTTATACGCTCTGCTGTCTTGCTCCGAGATTACACCAAACTGATTGAAGAGCGAATCCGAACACAAACCCTTAAGAGAGCCTTTTATTGTTGATAAGAGAAACCACTTTAAAATGTAATTCTCCACTCATTCGAAGCTTAGGTTTCCAGTGATTCCTTGTCAAAATTTATAGTTTTCAAACAGATTGTAGCTGAACATGCCTGCAAATTGGTACCTATTCAACGTGACCGGGTCCCTGACCCATGCCAACACCTACGTCCGGAGATACACGGCGGAATCGGAGCGAAGCGGCGTGGTGCCAGTACCCCCGGTGACATCCGCCATATCGTCGACCAGCAGCATTGAGCGGAGGCGCAGGAGAAGCAGCAGCAAGAAAAAGACGCCAAGGACCTCTAAATTAATTAAAATCGGTCCAGAGGAAACCAATTCGGGAGCCAAAACCGAGCCAACTGTCGTCAAGGACTCTCCGAAAATGATAGAGTTCTTTGCCGAAGTGCGCCAGCGAGAGCTTAGGGACTACTATCTCCGGATGAAGGCCGCGGAGAGAAGTTCCAGGGCTCCCCCAGTCTGTCCCAACTGCAGACTGCCGAGGCGCGCCAGCAAGCCCCTCTCCGAGAATATCTACTGCTCGGGAGTCCAGAGCATGAGACAGGATGTTAAGAATAGAAATAGGACTAAGGATTGGAATCGGTATAGGGATATCACATGGCTATGCAACTCCTCCGTCGCATGTCCGCACTCAGCACTGAGTTGTGGATGATGCGGCGAAGGAGGCTTCATTGGCATGTGAGATCCCAATGCTCTATTGCCCACAAAAATAATTGTATTCTTCTCGAAAAATGTTAAAAAATATAAAAATGATTTCTAGAAATTTGTTTAAATGTTATTTTTATATTTTTAATATATTTTTAAACTTTTTATTGGAACATTTAAGAGCAGTTTTCCTCGATTGAACTGTTTTTAAATATATATTATAAAATAAATATATAAATATCTTTAGATATATTATTTCTTGTTTTTTCCTGATCCCCTAGCAAGCCTTGCCTTTTCTGCTGCTCCTACCCTTTGATCTTTTCCTCATTCTTAGCTTGTAATCCAAATTATCCGTACTCGGTTGCTCGGAGCTTTTACTAAAATCCCGGATCCCACAATGTTTTCCGATCCCGCCCAGGAGACCCAAGCGACGCAGACGGAGGCGCAGCCCAACTCGTCGCCCATCTGCGTGCCGCTGTTGATGGTGGACGAGGATGGACGGAAGCGGTACTGCTACCATGGCGGCAAGTGCAAGTGCCCACATTGCGCCAAGATCCGGGCAGAGCAGAACCAGAAGCTGGACCAAGAGCTAATGGCCTACATGACGCACTCGAGGCTGAAGCTGGTGCCGCCCATTCGAATGGTGAAGCCGAAGCAGTATCGCCTGGAAGCTCGGCGAGCGGCACCGGAAATGGCCCAGCGGCTGATGGAGGACCACGAGCGATTGCGGGCGGAGTATCCCATTTACTATCTCCCGGAACGTTACTTCGCCAAAAACGCCTGGAAATTGCCCGGACCGCAGCACAAGGAGACGCAGACGGATATTCCCATCGGAAGCTACGGCATCGATGGCTGTCCCTGTACCAACAAATCACTCTGCTACGATCTGTAGTCCGGGGAGGGATTACTCGAAGGGGAGATGGTGCCTGGTTGGAGGAACTGGTAGAAGGGGAAAGTCTTTATATTTTGGCAAAAAAAAGGATACATTTTCGATAATGATTTTAGAAAGTGAAAAAATAAATATATGTTCATTAAATCGTATGAATATTTAGCTCTTTTTCTTGTTTTTGTCATAATGCCTGAAGGAGAAGGCACAAATTTATACCCAAGCGGGGGCTCCCTGTCTATAATAGATCTTTCTATTAGAAAACTTCTAATAAATAAAGTATCTCCAAGTTGGAACCTAAGCCTTTGCTGTCATCATAGGTATTTATGTATATTAATTAACATTTGTAGCCTCACCCTTTGGTCTCTTAATTTAAATCAAACATCCGCCCAACAATGCTACGAAGTCCGAAAGTTGGCCTGCAGCTGGCCAGGATCGGTTGGCGTTACTACGTAAAGGCGGAGGTGAGCAGCAGTCTGAGATCCGCCTTCTTGAAGGGTGATGTGCGCATGGAACCCGTCCCGACCATGCCCCAGACCAAGTATGGCGGCATCAGCACGGTCACCCTGCTCACAGGCACCTCGATCATCGGCCAGCAGGGCGCCAAGTTCGTCAGCTCGCTGCTCCAGAACAGTCGGGTGCCCGTGGAGGTGCAGCCCATCGACCCCACCCAGGAGAAGGAGTACTTTAAGTCGGTGCTCCGGAACAGGACTGCCGTGCATGTGGACATTAGTGCGGACGAAAAGGCCAAGGAGAAGGCCCTTAAGATCTGCAACGACCTGGACCTGTATGTGTTCATGACGCGGACGCGCAGCTTTCCGGGATTCAAGTGCCGCTTCCCAGGCGTCGATATCCAGCTGATCGGGCAGAACAACATGGGCAACTACTATGAAATGGAGTACTCACCGGTAAAGGGGGTGGTGGAGGCCTTGTCCGTGGTCACCCAGCAGGGAAACCGGAAGTACCTAAGGCATGCCTTTGAAGCGGCTGTGAAGGCCGGCAGGAAGCGAGTCACGCTGGTCAACAAGGCCGTGGAGTGGCCTCTGAACGACGGGGCCTTGGTGACGGACGCCAAGGACATCCACTGCGAGTACATGGACTGCCTGGATCTGGAGCTAATGGAGTTGGAGGAGTGCATCAGCCGGCTGGTCACGGAACCCGCCTACTTTGACTGTATTTTCGCCAACGATCGCTATGCCACCTTCCTGGCGACCATCTGTAGCGGAGTTTGCGGCGGAGCCAATCTGTTCAGCGCCATTGAGAGGGGAGACCATCATGCCGTGTTCAAGCCGCTGCAGACGAAGCTATCGCTGACCAACTACTCGAATCTCAGTGCCTACGGCATCGTATCCACTATCGTGGACCTCTTAGAGGGTCTGGACCAGCAAGAGTGTGCCGATGCTCTGTGGGCCCAGATGAAGCGCACCATGTGCGAGGGCATCAAGACTGCCAAGTTCGGGGGCACGGACACCGACGAATTCGTCATCTGCAACATCATCAACCAGCTGAAGTGTACGGGATTGGGTGAAAAGGATAGCTGCTAGGAGTCAAAAAAGCGCCCTTAGGCTTTACTGTATTCAAAATTCAAGCATTTTAAATAATGATTATGAACCAAAATTTGTGGTATTATGCATTAAAAACGATTAAGTTTATTATGAGAAAAATATTTATTAGAACATATAATACAATTAAGTCTAAAATTTACTTGACTAAAGACTTGTATATTTTGTTTACAATTATGAACAACATGAATTTAGGTAACTTAAACAACTTTCCCCAATCGAAGATCTTCAAAAGTTACGCCGCTTCAGGGGGCTTTTGTGCTGCGGAGATCGTAAGTTGAGTTAATTATTATGAATTATAAAATATTTATAAGTTCTTTCCGCTATCCCACCTGCTCCTCCTCCGTGCGCAGCTTGGCCTCGCTCATCTTAACTTTCCAGTTTTCCGTGAAGGTCACCAGCTCCACCATTAACTTGAAGGAAACGCTTTTCTGCACCTTGGCGCACTTGGTCAACTTCTTCTTCTTGTACGAGGGATACTTCATGTAATCGTACACAATCGGCTGATCGGTCGCCTTATCGATATCCTTTTTGTTATCGTCGAAGACCGATAAAACTGTTTCCTTGTCGATATCCGGTTTGTTATCGACTGGTGCCTTATTGATATCCTTTTTGTTATTGACTGTGGCCTTATCGATATCC
This sequence comes from Drosophila lacteicornis, assembly GCA_008044355.1. NCBI lineage: Eukaryota > Metazoa > Arthropoda > Insecta > Diptera > Drosophilidae > Drosophila > Drosophila lacteicornis. Next base: position 19,738 of record VNKF01011192.1, read on the forward strand.
TTTTTGATATCGATGGATTTCGATAGGACGGGATCTTCCTCCGGCTTCTTGCTAGTTGCCAGTTGCCTGGACTTGAGCCGCTGCTTGGCTTGCTTCTCCATGACCCGATTAGGGGGGGGCGGGGGGTCGTAAATTTAGTTGGGATTTAGTTATCGAGCTATCAAAAATATCAAAACTTCACTTGTGAGCCGGAAGTCAGATTGAAAGAGCCTGCTGCGGGTGTGTGTTGGGTTGTAATAAACGTTATGTCCTCCCATTTGCACGTACAATTTGAATAAATTTATGCTCCAGGCCGGCGGCTGTAAACAACTACATAAATACCGGAGCAGGACCAGGAGCGGGAGGAGCAGGAGGACTGTCTATGGTAGCAATAAAATGTCTGGCCAGAAGCGAAGCATATTTGCAGGCGCCGAAACAAAGGCCACAACACAATTGCCATGTGTGTACGGTGGTTATAGTACTGGCGTGTAAGCCCAAGTCGATACTTTATCATCATGCAAATGGCCCGAGAACCCCCTTTAAGTCCCCTTTTTTTTCGCCTCCGTTCCTTATTCCTGGCTAATAAGAACGATAAACGACTCCGCAACACAAACAAATAAAGGGAGCTTCTGTAAACAAGACCAACGACAGGACGGGGAGTAAATCCTTGCCGTGGGCAATCATGAATTATGGCTCAATTTCAGGACAACGAAAGCAAAAAAGAAAGACAATCGTTTACACACATAGAATAAGCCGTAATTTATTTATTCGCCACTAGAAAAGTTTGCTTATATTAAATTTAAGTCGAACACAAATACCAACCCACACACACACACACACTCCTGGCACTCCTGCATCCTTTTGTGCGCCACATCCTTTAGCAGCTCTCATAGTGTCCGGGTCATTGCTCCAGCTCGTTGGACGGCCCGTGGGTCAGCTTGGACTTGAGGGATCCGCAGACCATCATGCAGGTGAACAGGGACAGCTCCAGGACGCGGCACATGCAGTAGGCCACCACATCCACCAGGTGCTCCACGACTCCCAAATACAGACACATGCGAGAGGGTTGGCGACTGTATGTACCCCGGTTGCAGTTAATCCCTGGCTCAGTTGATGCCGCTGATGCACTCAAATCCCCTGGTAAGCTCCTGAATCTGGCAAGCTGCGGACTCCACTGATAAAGACCCCAATGTTTATATGCGACAAACTCTTTGCTCTAAATGATAACACCCCGCTGCCTGGCCTCCCGTTATATTCAATCCTGTTGCTGTGCCTGAAAACACGAAGTATTCCCTTTTCGTCCTCGTATCGCATTTCTCTACAAAACAAAACGAGAGCCGAACAAGTGCCCCGAAGAGAGGAGAGAGAGAGAGAGTGGGAGTGGGAGTAGGAGCGAGGATAACAAGGATGTGGGATGCTTGCCAGTGGCGGTGCATGCGCAAACAGGTTCTCCTTTACTCCTTTGCTATGCGAATGATGAACGTGCGAAAATAGAGGATAACAAAGGAAACTGATGTTGGCTAATACTAAAGGACATTACAGTTAAATGATAAGCATTTCAATTACAATATTAAAGGACCTTACTAATAATAAATTAATTAAAGTTAACTAAACATATTTAGAAAGAGAAAATTATGTTCTACAAATGGAAAATATAAAATAAATTATGCCAATTCTATCATTTCAAAATTAACGTACAATTTATGTTTTCGAAAAGTTTCTTTCACTAAAATATAATATTATAATTTTAATATTAATATTATTTTTTAATGTTAATTTTTTTATACACGGGCACAAGGGTATTATTTAATATTATAACGACTTTTTTACTTCTTCTCTTAAAATGTTTATGTTTCAGAGTTTTTAAAACAAAATAAAGTTATTATATCTTTTAAAATATATATGATTCAAGCTTCCCTTACAAAGTAATGGACTATTTTCCCTTCCTTAAGTTCAGAGGAACCAGCTATGTAAATAGCTTCAAAATGCATAGAATAATTTCCCTAAGGATATATAAATCATGCAAGGATAAAGTACTTTCCTTTTAATGAGTTACTTCTTCATTGATATTTAATTGTAATGATATGTGATCATTGCCAGTTAATAGTTTGATGCGACTGCTGGCTAGACGGCAAATGTCGTGTGTCTGCGGTGGATTCTACCTTTGCAGGACCTTCAGGACAACCACTACTCATCTGAATGCGACTTGACCATATGTTAGGGACTAACCGAAGGTGGCTCGGTGCAACATATGGTCACTAGACACGAGCCACAATGCAGTTCTCGGCCGGCGAGTTAATTGATGGCCCAAACCATTCAGTACAGTAGCTCATCCTCGCAGCCCTGCTGCTGCTCCCTCACTATTACCGCGTTTATGCGTTGTATTTCGTGAATTCGTAGATACTTAGAATCCAAATAAACTTTAGTCTATGCGACATAAACAGGTACATGACTTGACACTCCCACAATTTTTCTAGTTAGTTGCTATAAGGTTATGTATTCATTGAAATACTTCCGAATTTATAATCAAGTTTCTAGTGTTAATAATTTCAGGAATATAAATTCACGGAATAATTACATGAATTCGTCACCGCATAAACTCAGTATCTCCCTCCCTCTCACTCGTGTGCTGTTGAGCGTGAAAGTCACAAATTACAAAAAAAAAGAGGAGAGAAGCGAAGAGGATAGGAGGAAAGGAGATCACAGGCATGATAGCACCAATTTGGCAAGCTATGACGCGTGGCCCATGCGCAGTATGAGCGGGAGCGGGATGGCCGCTGAAGTGAGAACACCAGCGCGTGTAGGCGTGCGCAAACGAAAGAAAGGGAGAGAGCGCTAAAGAGCGAGTGCGAGAGGGCGACTTCTAACCCCTAAGCATGTGGCAGGGGGTTAAAGTAACCCCTCCACGCGAGGAGATCCTTCGGTTGGGATATGGTAATAACGGCAAGGATCCCGATCCCGGGGTCATTTGCGGGCCGCTTACACAAACTTGGTCAGCGGACGGCGGTGAAAATATTTGTAGAACGCATCGGCGGGGGTTGAGTTCCGACGTCTTGGATCCGATCGGCTCAGTTGCATCGAAACTTTAGAGCAGCGCGGTTCTCCAGCCATGAGCTACTACTACTCCTCTGCGTCCGAGGAGGACTGCAGCTCCCAGTACCTGGGCAGTCCCAACTACAACCTGGCTGGCATGCCGGCTGCTTCGCAGGACTACGTCCAGGCAGCCTACTTGTCCCCCGAATGGCAATTCCTGGATGCCTCGGCAGGAGGAGCTCACCTAGCCGCCACCATCTCCTCTGGGGAAATCGCATCGCCTGAGGATCCGTATAAGTCGGAGAGTCGTCAGGACCAGTCCCGAGAGTCGGATGATCAGAAAAGCAGTCCCGGAAGTCAGCAGACCAATCTCAGTCCCACCGTCCAGAAGCGGCGACGACAGGCGGCCAATGCCCGGGAAAGGAAACGGATGAATGGCTTGAACGAGGCCTTCGATCGCCTGAGGGAAGTGGTGCCCGCTCCATCCATCGACCAGAAGTTGTCCAAGTTCGAGACCCTACAAATGGCCCAGTCCTATATCCTGGCGCTGTGTGACCTCCTCAACAACGGAGATGTGGAGGTGGATGCGGCTGCCTACTCGATCTTTGGTGGCAGCGAGAACAGCTTTGGAATCGGAGGAGGGTCCTCTTCGTGAATGGATATTCTTTCTGTATTTAATCTTAAGCTTTGTGATTTTCATCTTACTGTAGAATAGCCTAAAAATAAAAGGAAATAAATAAAACAATATGAATATACAACATATATGTACATATATGTAAATACATATAAAGATAATTAAGAAATTTAGGGGGAAAGCTGCGTTTATTCAGAATGACTAATGTGCGTTCCTAATAAAACGATTAATAATTTATGAAGGTCTCATAAACTGTATTTGGCACCTTATCTTCAGCTTGATTTCATTAAAATAACCTTATCAATATAATAAACGTTGTGTCTTTTCAAATACAAATTCGCAGAATTATAAATATTATCAAATAAATATTTCAATATATGTTGTCTACCAGCAAGGGATTTTATATTCGCATAACAGTTCAGTTTTGCGGTTCCAATCAACATGACGTTTGCGAGTTCAGTGTTGATGCTATTGGTAATCCTGTTATTTCAGCAACAAGGATCCACCAAGGTATTGGACCCTGGATGCCTGCCCTCGGATATGCCGATGATTTTAAATGGTACAAAGGCTGACCCAGCTCCATGGATGGCGTATATACATATAAATGGAGTTTATAAGTGCGGAGGCTCTCTCGTTTCAAGACGTGAGTAATTCTTCTTTCCTTGGCAAGTTTAAGAAGAAATTATTGACTTATTTTTCACTTTTCTAGGCTTCGTACTGACAGCTGCCCATTGTGCCCATTCTACCGATAACTTGTGAGTAACAAACACTATCAATATTTGCAGTCCAATAATATTATATTATTACAGATTTGCTAGATTGGGGGAGTACGATAGTTCAACAGAGGACGACCAAACTATTGATATTCCAATCAACGGTATTTTGCCTTGGAAAATCCCCCACGACGTTGCCTTACTTGTATTGGCCCAAAAAGTGACCACATACTCAGGTAACTACATTTTATTAAAATGTTTAAAAGAAAATATTTTAACAAATTTTCTTTTCTGCAGCATACATCAGGCCAATTTGTATTTTACTCCCCGATTTCTTCCAACAATTACCCGCTGTTAATAATTTTATTCTAACCGGCTGGGGCAGGACTTCGCGCACAAGTCAGGATCCTTCGCCCGTACTCCAAGAAATGACTTTGGAGCGGATGGACCCATCGAAGTGTCCCACTCCAGAGGGCTTAATTTGTTGTCAAAATCCTACGCAAAATATTTGCAACGGGGACTCGGGAAGCCCGCTGGTAGCATTTGTCAAATATAACGAAACCACCACTATCGCTGCTCAATACGGCGTACTCAGTCATGGACATGAACGCTGCTTTGATCATTCCTATTACGTGGATGTTAATCATTTTTCTTTTTTAATCCTGCTCGCAGAACTTTTTTATTAAGTTTTAACTTTTATATAAAATGTATTGAATTAAAAAAGGTTTATTTAAACTTTATTAAACTTTATTTATTTGCCAAGAAAGTTAATGCTTTTCACAACAAAAAATCGGTAGATGACACACAAAGTGGTTCTGAACTAATTAGTTTCGTATTTTAGCTGTTTTTTACTTATTTACTTATTAACATCACATCTTCACTAGCTCGAAACCCAAAGAACCTTTCGAAACCCAGATTCAATTGGCGATCGGATCGTTGGCTACGCCTCAATGGCTCCGAAAACGATCGTAAATTAATTACTAAAAAGTTCATTGATAGGGGAATGTCAAGTTTTGGGCTAACCCCGAACCGTTCTGGAATTTTTCCCGCCACCCCACGGGGCGGCGAAGCGTGACGCCCCTGGAGTCCTGGCCCAGAAGTCCTCTCATTGAAAAAAAAAAAAAGGCAGCTGAGTCCAGCGCTTCGGTTGGGTGCTGTTCTTTATATGACTTGCTGGCCGTGGCCAGGAAAGTGTGTGTGAAGACCTAACATCTATGGACTGATCACTGGAGCTACTTTCGCTTGGGCTTGGTAGGTGGCCTGGGGGGCAGGAGTAGAGATGCTGGAGTCGGCCTGGGAGTCACATCGGTGTCATTGCCTCGGATCGTGATGCGCTCCACTTCCACTGCGTCCTTGTTGAAGGAGTTTTTCGAGGGCCGGAAGCCAGGGACCGGAGGATGCAGGACAATCACGTCGCCCCCGTTGTCGGCCAGGCTCAAGTTCTCGAAGGGATTGTTGGTGAGCAGCAAGGTCTGGTTCTCAGCCAAAATCGCAGTATTCGCCTTGTTGGATGCCCTGAGAACGGGTTTGCGTCGCCTCGGCCCAGATAAAACTGCGTTCAGCATCTTTTCGGGAGGAGCCACCATCTGGATTCCTTGCATCATGGACCGCTGAAGGTATTCCTTGACAATGCGCAGCGTGGTGTCAGTCAGGCTGGGTGGCGCCACAGAGGAACTTAGCTCGGAGACGTCCTCAATCGGTGGGAGTTGCTGCGATTGGCACGCGGACTCTGGGTTGACCCAGGACACGCTCTGGAAGCCGGAGCTCTGTCGTTGGCAGCGCAACTGCTTCACAGACCCCTGTCCTGGATCCTCCCGGTGCCTTCCGGGTCGGCCCGTCAGGTCCTTTGGCACGACAACAAGGTATTGATGGGTGTTACCGTCGTCCTGTAATTTGCAAATAAAATATGAGGCCGAGTTTAAGTCAAAGGGCAACTTGCTGTTGGCAGATGCACTTATATCCGTGGTCCTCTTGGCTCCGGACTTGCCACTCCGTCTTTCATTCGGGCTGGGTGATGATCCGGTTCGTGGGGTACATCGCTTCTTCGCCGGCTCCCCCGCCTGGGTCTTGGGAGGCACTGAGCTGCGAGTGGGGCTGCCGGATCTGGATTTCAGCTTGGAGGACTTGACGCTCTTCGAGAGACCAGAGCCTCCCGGGCTAGTCATTTTTTTCTTGGTACGAGAAGCTTGTTCAGCAGTGTTGGATACTGTTTCATCTACTACTTTCGGTTCCTCGGGCCTGAGTTTATTAGATGCCTCTAGTGGAGCTGCCTCCATTTCCTGGAAGGGGATTTCGAGAGACTCATTCAGTGGAAAACTCCCATTTCCCGCTGGATTTCGGTTGGGGGACGCAACTAGCTGTGGCTCGCAATCACAATCATCTTGCTCGGGATTATTTTTAGTTGCTGGTACTTTGTTGGGCTTTTTGCTATATTCATTGCCTTCCTTACCGTCTGTATCCGGTCTTTCTTGGCTAACACCTTTCGTGCCATCCTCAGGGTCGTTTTGATCGTTTCTGTACTTTCGGGGCCTCGTATTTTGGGGGGAAGTATCGGTGTTTACAGAATCTACATCAGTTTTATCATCCCTGGGCCTTTCTTGGTTATAATCTTTCTTTCTGTCATTATTAGGCTCTCTTTCATCGTTTCTACTCCTGCGAGGACTTCTGCTTTGCGGAGGATTCCTATCATCCTTTGGGTTAAATTCATCGTTTCGGGGCTTCGTATTTTGGGTGGGAGTTTCGGTGTTCACAGAATCTACATAAGTTTTATCATCCCTGGGCCTTTCATGGTTATAATCTTTCTTTCTGTCATTATTAGGCTCTCTTTCATCGTTTCTACACCTGCAAGGACTTCTGCTTTGCGGAAGATTCCTATCATCCTTTGGGTTAAATTCATCGTCACTGCAGGGACAGTCATATTCCGACTCGTACACGTCCGTTCCCCTTGATTTGCTTTTCTTTCTTGGAGCCACATTGTCTTGATTCCGCTTAGGATAATTTGTTCTCCTTGAATTCCTTTCGTACGCCGATTCCTCGTAATCCTTATACTTCTGGCGGCTCCTAGGTGGATCTTCTCTTCCTCTATAGTTCCGGTTGCTCGTCTCTTTCATAGTATCATAGGTATCGATGCTATGAGGGCAGTCCTCCACAGAATCCTTCATATTTTTAGTGCCTCTATAATTGTTGTAACTGTCGTAATCATCGTCCCGATTGCCATTCTCCCTTGGATATCCTTTCTGAGATCTTTCGTTATTTCTATAAGATTCATTCCTATCGTCTCTTTGGGGATACTTGTTATACTTTTCTCTGGGCGAACGCTCGTCAAGCTCTGTATCATAGTACCGATCGTCCTTCCTGTTTCTTCTCTGGTCATAATTATTGTCATCAGAATCACATTCGCAGTCGTCGACATCCTTCTTCTTCGATTTTTCTTTTTTGTGTCTTTCATTATTTGTAGTTCGCTTATTTGTCGAGGTTTCATTTCTAGAGATTTTCTTCTCTTCCCATTCGTCATCGTAGCTTTCTCTTCGCTTCTTTTTTGTGGGCTCATTAATGTCCTTTGAAGGTTGTTTTCTAGATCTATCCTTAGGAACTGCTCCTAGTTCTGAAGTACTACTTCCAATATATGGACACGTGTACTCCGTGCAAAAGGTCTGCATAACTTCCGATTTTAAGCTCTTATACTTGAAATTTCCACTTTCTACATCCCGATCTTGTCTATCTTTACGTCGATCTGAGCGATCTTTACGACGATCTGAGCGATCTTTATCTGGCCTCAAAGTTACATTACATCTTTCGTCATTGCAATAGTTGTCATCATCTCGTCTTTTTGGCTTGTTGGTTTGTTCATTTGGTCTATTCCTTGATTTTTCCTTGCGGCTTGATATCTTCTCGTCTTCGGATTGGTATTCTTCAGGAGAAGGTCCGCCTCGACTCCTGGGACTTGGGTCTTCGTCATCTTCGTATTCGCGATTTCTTGCGGGTGGTCTTGTCTTCCTGGTGATTCTCTCTTCGCGGTCCTGTCGACTTCGGTCCTGTCTATCTTGATTCTTTTGTCCTTTGTAGGTTGAATTGGGGCAATCCCTTGGATTCTGGCGATTATAGGCTGGGCACTCTATCTCTTCCGGTTCGTCCCGTTTGCCGTTCTTAGTTACGAAAGGTAATCCGCAGGGTTGGCAATCCTGGCTGTCGGACTCTAATGGCACTTCTTCGTTTCTTCGCTTCTTCCGTTTCTCGGGAGGGGGATATTTTGAGAAAATTGTATTGTCGGTTCTCCATGGTGTCTGAGTCTCTAAGTCTCTCTTTTCCCTCTGAGGAGGAGGATTTTCATAGTACGAGTCTGGATTCTCTGCAGTGCGTTGTCTCCCTCCGGCAGGACCCGCTTCATAATCATTGCGCTGTCTATTCAATGGACAATATTGATCATCGCAGCATATTATCCCCTCCAGATCCTCATTGCGATGTCTCCTTCGAGTTGGACTCTCATCATCGTATTCGCGACGACTCCTAACTGGACCTTCCATGTAGTCAGCGTTTCGGGTTCTGGGGGCAGAATCCTCCCGATCATCTTCCCTGTACTGTCGCCTCTGATCCCGGTCGAAGTCATTTCGCCTGCTCCTTTGAATGTCCTGCTTATCGTCAGTGTTTCCACCTTGGTTTTGGTAACGTCTCCGGGTTAGGCTCTCCCTTGGGTCATCAGCAGGATAACTTGCAATGTCATCATCAGCCTGCTGTCTTCTTCTTACGGCAGCCTGTTGCTCGGGATACCTTCTGGTGTCAGTTGGATACCTATTGTCCAAGTCCGTGGGTCCTGCATAAGCACAGGGAGCCTTGCAGTGGACCCTGCTATCCTGAAAATCACAAGTTGAGCTTGGCGGCACCATAGGCAACTGTCCTGGAGCCGGAGATCTGGGCTGCAGTTGTCCCCAATTGTTTGCGGATTCCGGAGCATAGCAGTAAACGCTCTGCTGCTCCGGATAGGCAGATCGCGAGTACTCATTAACCAGCTGGCAGGGCACATATTCCGCTTCAACGTACTGCTGCCCTGGAACCATCGAATTCGGAGGCGAACCGGAGTAGGCAAAGTTCGTGGGGTTCTGGGCGAGCTGCTGTGGCTGGTAGTAGCTCGTCGGCCCAGTTGGCATTTGATAGCTGGGGTACACGACGTCCTGATATATTTGCTGGCCATGCGGATCGTTGGCGTAGCGCCCGGGATCCTGCATTGGCTGGTTATTTATGTAGGGACCGGGATCCTGCATTTGCTGGTTATTTATGTAGGGACCCGATTCCTGGATTTGCTGGTTGTTATTATAGTGACCTGGATCCGGACCCGGTTGACCATAGCGACCCGCATCCGGAATCTGCTGATTGTTGTTAAAGCGAGCCGAGTCCATGGAAGCTTGGCAGTTGTTGCTCGCCGGATTCCCATTCCGAGGGCAATTGTTCTTCAACAGCATACCATTCAGCGGGTCCTCGCCCGAGCAGGATCTGGTGGAGGTTCGTGGTTTCCCGGAGCAGGCTCCCTCCTCGTGCTGCCTTCCCATCTGAGCCTGAAGGCGTTTACAGACCGCATCGTTGTTTCGCTTCCAGTGGCCCAAGCAGCATGATTTGGCTTGGCCAGGATCCTTTTTCACTCTCCGGCACTTGGGGGCCGCTGGCGAACGGGTTTGGCCGCATAGCTTGGGACCTGGCCACTCGTCGCGAGCTGCCGGATTTTGGCTGCAACCGCAGCCGTTCGAATCGTTATGGGTTCGAGGAGAGGGCCGTTGTTTCTGCGAGTCCATGCAACCGCAGCTTTCCGAATCTTTATGGGTTCGAGGACAATGCCGTTGTTTCTGAGAGTCCATCGAGCCCATGCATGACGCCTCAGATTCGGTCTCCGACGAACATGAACAGATTTCCTGATCTTGTTCCCTTTCCGCGCAGCCACATCCATTATTATCCATTGAACTGCTACTTCCAGACTCGCAAGTTCGACTTTGTCCTCTCCCGGAGCACGTAGCTTTGTCACATCGGACACAATAGGTCGTGGGATACCAGCGATCGTTGCCAGAGGTGGATCTTTCATTGGACTTCTCAAGGAGCTTTCCGTTTACCTTTTCCCGAGATGGTGATGGCTTTTCCGGTTCCAGGATCAGCTTGTATAAGGTGTAAGCGGGCTTGGATTCATTGGATCGGTTACTCAAGGAACCTGATAGTAATTTTAGGATTGTATTATCTCAAGAAGTGGAGCTTCAAGGGTAGAGAGTCACCTGTATACTGGCATAAAGTGGCCCCCGTATAATTTCGTGGATAATCGGCTTTAATGGAGTTATTTTCGCTCAGGATAAAGGAGTCCTCCAGTATACAGTTCAATTGACCCATGCAGAAACTGGCCTTGGACTGTGTAGTAAAATCGAATCTTGGAATACCTCCAAGATTACTTTGTATCCAGTCACTCACCTCCTCCGTTTCCCCGCAATGCGTGTCGCCCAAGAAGAGTAGGTCCTTGAAGTAGGAGTGTCGCGGGACATAGCTATATCCCTTCTGTTGGTTTCGGCGGATGGCAGCACACTCCTTATCGTAGTAGTTCCGGAGGGCTAGCACCCGGAGCTTCACCTGGTCGGGAGTCAAGCCGCTGTTCATTCCTCGCGTGATCTTTCGCCAGGCATCATCCTGCACAGAACCGCTGCGATAGCCCGAAGATTGGGGATTCCAGAGGCACTCGCAGGAGCGGTAGAGGCTGATGAGCTTCTGCGTTTCGCTCTCGCTCGGTGCCATCTTGCCTTCCGGTTCCTCGCACTCGTTCCCAGCCGCCCGGTGGTCAATCTACCATAGTGTTGTCCCCACTGGTCTAAGACATATACGGACAAATTTGGGATTTCAAATGGTGTGTGTGCGAAATATAGAGTATTCAAACATTGAAAACATAAGCTGGGGACAATTTAATTTCGAACCCAAGCCGAAAAGGTTTGACAGTAAATGCTAATTAAATTTCAGATTTCTTTAAGATATCATAACTTCAAATATCTTCGTTTATTTAGCTTATACATAAAAGATAAACATGTCAATAAACGAATTCTTAAGAATGACCTCTGTCGATGTTTTATTATTTTTTAATTATTATACAATCCTAACTCAGATTTCACTAATTTAGAGAATCCTCATTTAAATTAAAAAAAATTATGCAGTAGTATAAACTGATTTAGATCCAATATTCTTGCCCATTTATTCATTCAAAGATTTATTTAACTCAAACTTTTCACCGTTTTCGCTTCGAAGCTTCAGGGTATTAAAATGTCGACTACTGCGTTCACACTAAAAAGCTTTTAGTATTTTTTTGTGGTGTTTCTGACACATCAACGAGCACACTGTAGTATGTTTTTCCGAGCCCTCGTGGCATTTAGCGTCGCAACAATCGCGGTCACACTGGCCACACGGGGCAGAATTAGGCGAAAATAGGCAAATAAAATTTCGAGTGCCACAAATTCCGTTCCACTGTCGCATGCGAGTGCATTTAACGGCTGCATTAATCATTCCGGGCTTATGTAAACCAAGGCGGCATCCAGAACCGAAATTTCCGGCCCTTACCACCTTGGGGCGAGACGTGTGTCTGGTATAACCACAAAATTTTCTTTTTTCACTGCTGCACCTCTCTGAGCCGCCCCCCAAATTTTTCGCGAGTGCGACGGTATCGGAATTGGAATCGGGAATCCGAATCAGAATCAGGAGTCAGCGGAAAACGAATAACGGAAAACGGACTCCCGCAATCGCAAGTGACCCCAATACTCGAATCCGTATCAGTTTAGTGACCGCCGCCGCCGCCGTACGGAAACCCTGTGCAGTGAGTGATTCCGCTCGTTAAATGACCGGAGCGACCCAGGCGAGGATTATCCACGTAAACAGCTGCCTGAGAAGAGGTCGCGCTTAGAGCTTTTCGATCAATCAGCGCCAGAAAGAGCAGTGAGCCGTGAAAATGTCCGCGGAACGCGAGATCCCCGCCGAGGACAGCATCAAGGTGGTCTGCCGCTTCCGACCACTGAACGACAGCGAAGAAAAGGCCGGCTCCAAGTTCGTGGTCAAGTTCCCCAACAATGTGGAGGAGAACTGCATATCCATTGCGGTAAATAACAGTCTAAGCTTCTAATTCGATGTCCCTTTGATGTGAGCCCTGCCCCCTGCCCAGCCGTCACTGTGTTATGCATTAATCTCTGCGTGCCGTGCCATGACGTCATGCCTATTAGCGTACATTACCCTTCCCCAATTCGCTGAGCAAATGGAACGCCAGCGGAAAGAGAGAGGCCACTCACTACTCATTACTATTGGCCAAAAAATAACAGATAGAAGTTAGGAAATATCCACAGAAACGCTCCAAATCAATAGCACTTTGCATGAAATTGATTTTCCCCGGGCTATGTAGCGACAGCTCGCCCGGAATGGGGTGTGGGTGGGTGTGTGTGTGTGTGTTGGCGGCAAAAGAAGAGAAATACCACCCACAAGATATGCTTGAAAGCTGGCCGTTCTTGGGGGGCCGCATAAAAATGCGCTTTTCTAGAGTTTCCAGTCCGCCTTCGGTCGGCGCTTACCTCACTTACAGTACACAGAAAAGCACACATAAAAACACGGCAAAACACCAACACACGCACACTTACACAGAGCGTTTCCCCGCCCTCCATCCCACCCCGCTCCGTGCCACAGTGAGTCATGCACACGCAAACCATATAAAAAAAAAAATGAAGAAAAAGAAAGAAAACAATAAGAGCAACATTGAAGGCAACGGCATTCCGCTGGCCGTATTAATGCTTTTTGGCGCTCTTCTTCGACATGCAGACCATATTTCATAACCGAGTTTTCCGCTAAACGGCTAGCAGCAGCAGCAGCGGCAGGTGTAATTCATCATTTTCCTGGAAGCAAACTTAAGCAATTGAACCAGTTCCAAAAAAAGTAAAATATAATAAAACAGACAGCACTAGTAGATGAGACCCTCCATACTTACACATATGCATTATCATTACTCGCACTTCTCGCGCTCTCCACTCTCCTCTCTTTCTCCGTTGCCTTCTTCCTCTGCTTTGGCCGCTCGTTATTCACTATTCTTCCCACCCCGCCATCCCCATTTCTTGATGCTCATAATTACAATCTGTTTCGCGGCCATGCGTTGAAAATGATTTGAAAGCCAGTCGGCGGGAAAGGCAGTTAGCGGGGCAGGGCATTGGGAATCTCCGAAAGAAATTTCACCGCAAGCATACACCGGGAGAAACTACAGCTAAAAACTAATTAATTGCACCTATTCAACCCACAGGGCAAGGTCTATCTGTTCGACAAGGTATTCAAGCCGAACGCCTCACAGGAGAAGGTCTACAATGAGGCGGCCAAGTCGATTGTCACCGATGTCCTGGCCGGATACAACGGCACGATATTCGCCTACGGCCAGACATCGTCCGGCAAGACGCACACGATGGAGGGCGTGATCGGTGACTCCGTGAAGCAGGGCATCATACCGCGCATCGTCAACGACATCTTCAACCACATCTACGCGATGGAGGTGAACCTGGAGTTCCACATCAAGGTCTCCTACTATGAGATCTATATGGACAAGATCCGTGATCTGCTGGACGTCTCCAAGGTGAACCTCAGCGTGCACGAGGACAAGAACCGAGTGCCCTACGTCAAGGGGGCTACGGAGCGGTTCGTCTCATCGCCGGAGGATGTCTTCGAGGTGATCGAGGAAGGCAAATCGAATCGTCACATCGCAGTAACAAGTGAGTTTAAACTTTAAACTCACTTAATACATATGTAGTTGAAACGTCAAAGTAATAGCACAAGAAATTCTAAGCACTGAATATTTAGCTTTTTGGGATTATTACAAAGCAGGGTCGGGCACCCAATTTGCAAGCTTGGAGCCCTTCAAACAAAAGGAAACCACAAGTAGTACCATTAAAACAGACAGTCACAATATAACGAAGCGTCAATAAGCGTGAGTCTAGCACTGAATATTCCGCTTTTTGGGATTATTACAAAGCAGGGTCGGGCACCCAATTGCAAGCTTGGAGCCTTTCAAACAAAAGGGAACCGCAAATAGTACCATCAAATCAGACAGTCACAATATAACGAAGTGTCACTAAGCGTGAGTCTAGCATTTAGCTTTTCCTGTGACAAATCTCCATGAAATAATTATTTTACACTGCAACTATTTTATAGTTTTTTACAGTGTACCTTTGAGCATGACAATGATATTGTAATTAGCTGGTTAACCGCTTGGTTTCAATTAAGCGACCATTGTCACACCCATAAATTTAGATTGGGAATAACTTTTAGTTATTTCAAGCAATTACATACTTTTTCCTTTTCCAATATAGCTTTTAGAAAGCTGATTTGTCTTGGATTAAATGATTTCTGACTTAATTCCCGTGCTATTATGAAGACCAGATCTTTAAAATCCCCTAAAGAACACAAGCAATAACCCTAAAAATCCCTTTTTCCAGACATGAACGAGCACTCTTCGCGATCGCACTCAGTATTCCTCATCAACGTTAAGCAGGAGAATCTGGAGAACCAGAAGAAGCTCTCCGGCAAACTCTACTTGGTCGACTTGGCTGGTTCGGAGAAGGTTTCCAAGACCGGTGCCGAGGGCACGGTGCTCGACGAAGCCAAGAACATCAACAAGTCGCTATCGGCACTGGGTAACGTAATCTCCGCTCTGGCGGACGGCAACAAAACGCACATCCCCTATCGCGACTCCAAGCTCACGCGCATCCTCCAGGAGTCGCTGGGAGGCAACGCACGCACAACCATCGTCATCTGCTGCTCCCCGGCTAGCTTCAACGAATCGGAGACCAAGTCCACGCTGGACTTTGGCCGACGAGCCAAGACCGTCAAGAATGTGGTCTGTGTGAACGAGGAGCTCACCGCCGAGGAGTGGAAGCGGCGCTACGAGAAGGAGAAGGAGAAGAACGGTCGGCTCAAGGGCAAGGTGGAGAAGCTGGAGATCGAACTGGCAAGGTGGCGAGCCGGCGAGACCGTCAAGGCCGAGGAGCAAATCAATATGGAGGATCTCATGGAGGCCAGCACGCCCAATCTCGATGTGGAGGCTGCTGCTGCTGCGGCGGAGGCGGCGAAGGCCGCCCAGCGAACTGCCCTCGCCAACATGTCCGCCTCGGTGGCTGCGAACGAGCAGGCCAGGCTGGCCTCGGAGTGCGAGCGACTCTACCAGCAGCTGGACGACAAGGACGAGGAGATCAATCAGCAGAGTCAGTACGCCGAGCAGCTCAAGGAGCAGGTGATGGAGCAGGAGGAGCTGATCGCCAATGCCCGGCGGGAGTACGAGGCCCTGCAGACCGAGATGGCGCGCAGCCAGCAGGAGAACGAGTCGGCCAAGGAGGAGGTCAAGGAGGTGCTCCAGGCTCTCGAAGAGCTGGCTGTTAACTACGACCAGAAGTCGCAGGAGATCGACAACAAGAACAAGGACATCGACGCCCTCAACGAGGAGTTGCAACAGGTTCAGACGGCGTTGAGCGCCACCACCACGGAGCTGCAGCAGCTGAAGGACATGTCCTCGCACCAGAAGAAACGCATCACGGACATGGTGACCAACCTGCTGCGCGACCTCGGCGAAGTGGGCCAGGCTCTTGCCTCTGGCGGCGAGTCGGCCATCGACCTCAAGATGAGCGCTCTCGCCGGCACGGATCCCAGCAAGGTGGAGGAGGACTTCACCATGGCCCGTCTGTACATCAGCAAGATGAAGACGGAGGCCAAGAACATAGCCCAGCGGTGCACCAACATGGAAACGCAGCAAGTGGACTCCAACAAGAAGATCACGGAATACGAGAAGGACCTGGGCGAGTTCCGGCTACTCATCTCTCAGCACGAGGCACGCATGAAGTCGCTGCAGGAATCGATGCGCGAGGCGGAGAACAAGAAGCGCACCCTCGAGGAGCAGATCGACTCGCTGCGGGAGGAGTGCGCCAAGCTCAAGGCCGCCGAGCACGTGTCCGCCGTCAATGCCGAGGAGAAGCAGCGGGCGGAGGAGCTGCGCTCGATGTTCGACTCGCAGATGGACGAGCTGCGCGAGGCCCACACCCGCCAGGTGTCGGAGCTGCGCGACGAGATTGCTGCCAAGCAGCACGAGATGGACGAGATGAAGGATGTCCACCAGAAGCTGCTCTTGGCCCACCAACAGATGACCGTCGACTACGAGAAGGTGCGCCACGAGGAGGCCGAGAAGTCCAACGAGCTGCAGACCATCATACTCACCACCGAGCGACGCGAACAGGCGCGCAAGGACCTCAAGGGCCTGGAGGACACCGTGGCCAAGGAGCTGCAGACGCTGCACAACCTGCGCAAGCTCTTCGTCCAGGATCTTCAGGTAAACACCCCATACATATTCCTTATTATCCCTGATGCTAATTCGCTTTCCTTGCAGCAACGCATCCGCAAGACCGTGGTGAACGAGGAGAGCGAGGAGGACGGCGGCTCGCTGGCACAAAAGCAGAAGATCTCCTTCCTGGAGAACAACCTCGACCAGCTGACCAAGGTGCACAAGCAGCTGGTGCGCGACAATGCCGACCTGCGCTGCGAGCTGCCCAAGCTGGAGAAGCGCCTGCGCACGACCATGGAACGGGTCAAGGCCCTGGAGACGGCACTGAAGGAGGCGAAGGAGGGCGCCATGCGCGATCGCAAGCGCTACCAGTACGAGGTGGATCGCATCAAGGAGGCGGTGCGACAGAAGCATCTGGGTCGACGCGGCCCGCAGGCACAGATCGCCAAGCCGATCCGTGCCGGCCAGGGCGCCATCGCCATCCGTGGCGGCGGTGCCGTGGGCGGAGCAGCGCCGCAGGCTAACATTGTCAACTCGTAGATCCGATCGCCTCGCCTCGCCTCGCGCCGCCCGTCGCCGCCCAGTTCAGCTCCGCTTTAAACTAAACTATGTGGATTACGTTATACATACTTAACATAACTGATAATTGCCTTCGCTTAGAGAGAGAGAGATGTCGTCGTGTCGCGATCGTGTGCAGCGCTTTAAATATTCATACATATTTTATATTATTTAATTAAATGAATGAGAAATTAACTAAATTTTACAAACGAAAATAATAAAACCCACAGATATGTAAGGACATCAATGTACGTTAAGAGTATTTATAAACTTTTCAAACATAAACCTAAATAAAAGTCGCAGACAAATTAAGGTCGCATCGGTTTTGATTCTATTTCCATTTCCATTTCAAGTAAAAAAAAAACATTTGAGGATCATTTAACTATAGGGTATTGCATCCGCATTCACCTGCTCCAAGCTCCTAGCTCCTACTCCTGCCACAGCCGCATGCTGTAGCCGATGCCGCATATGTTGTGGCGCTCCCAGTCCTCGGGGGAGTCGACCACCTGCCACTCGTACCACACCTTGGTGGTGTCCACGCAGCGCCAGAACTTGATGGACACGGTCTGGCCCTCCTTCAAGGTGCGCGGCCTCTGGAGGGAGAAAGCAAGGAATTCAATAGAGACTAGGAGTACTCTCAAGGACTACTCACCGTTGGGTAGAACATGGGGAACCAGGAGAACATGCCCGGCGTATGCGTCAGCGGGTTGATGCTCAGGCAGATGTCCTTGTACAGATGCGTATCAAAGTAGCCGCCAATGCCGTGCATCACGCAATCCTTTTGCGCCGTGAACTTGAGCACCTTGCAGCGCGTATTGTCGATCTTCTCCGCGCGATTGGGATGCGTGAACTCGAACAAGGCCTGCGGCTCGTCGATGTGGTAAATGTTCTTCATCAGCACCACATAGCCGGACTCGAAGGCAGTCGGGCTGGCGGATTGGAGGGCATTCTGATGCAGAACGGCCGACATCAGGGGATTGATGTACGAGGTGGAC
This sequence comes from Drosophila lacteicornis, assembly GCA_008044355.1. Classification (NCBI taxonomy): domain Eukaryota; kingdom Metazoa; phylum Arthropoda; class Insecta; order Diptera; family Drosophilidae; genus Drosophila; species Drosophila lacteicornis. Next base: position 37,945 of record VNKF01011192.1, read on the forward strand.
TTGTAGGGTATGCTGATGCCATCCAGCTTGAGCAGCTTCAGGGCACCGTCCAGGCACTCGGGCGAGAGTTCGTTGTCGCCAAAGGAGCCCAGCAGCTCGGACACCAAGATATCGGCCAGCTCTGGTGGGGAAAAGTCGCGCATATCCTTGGAGAAAATGTGCACATCTAAGGGAATACCATGGATATAATTATTTAAGTTGAGGCTGTTTGCTTAGCTTACCCTTGTTGGCCCAGAGCGTCTTGACCATATAGGAGAGCGTGCGTATGGCATTGGGATTCTTTTCGATAATATACAGCCTCACTTGCCGCTGGGCCAGCTCGGCGGCATTGAAAACAGCCCGGGCCAGAGGACCCCGTCCTCCGCCCAGCAACATGATCACTGTCTGGAGGAAGAATCCAAAAAGTAATAACAATTCTATACAAAATTAGAGGTTTTCCCTTACCAACTTGCTTTTGGCTTCCTTGTCGCTCACACGATCCAGCAAGGCCGCCTGCACAGCATTTTGATACAGCTTATACTTCACAGGATCAGCCTCAAACACCTCATAGGTATAACTATCCAGATTATCGCTCAGTGGCTGCAATGGAACCTCCAGCATGTTTTCATAGCTAAAAGGAAAATAGTCAAGTTTAGAAAACAACTCTTCTGTATACCAACTCTTCTGTAAACACCTGTTAATCGCGTGGATATCAATCTTATCTTTGATGAGCTTCTTAATGTAATCCGCATACTGGCTCACGGCGTTGTCGTTGGGATTCGTGGAGATGATGATGTTGGCTCGCATCGCGATGAAGTGCCCGATGATGACCTGCCACTCCTTCTTGAGCACCGCGTAGTTCGAGCGATTCCTCACGAACAGCGAGGATGGAATGATGATGGCTTCTATGTTCTCTCCCAGCCAACGACGCACAGTCTCCTTGCTGGGCCGATCTGAGTCATTTAACTCAATTACCACCTTGACTTTGGGATGATGATCGACGGCAAGGCGCAGATTATTCCACCAGTTCCACGGATCATTGGCCTCCGCCTTGGCCATGTCTTCATCGGTGACATCTTTGCGGTGCTCGAAGGTGGCCAGCTCGGGGTTGGTGATGGGTACCTGTACTAGCCAGTTGCCTAGCGGATACAATTCTGTTCATAAGTTGTCAGGGCTGCCGCTCCTGCTTCACACCCTTACCCTTTGTCTTGGCCCGCACAATAGCGGCCAGGTTCTCGTTTTGCGGGCCCCGCAGTCGCACTATCACGTTACCCATGTTCTGCAGGTGCTCCGCCCAGGTCACCTCCCTCAAGAGCACCTCCTTGGCGTGGGCGCGCAGCTTGGCATTCGGCGAGTCCACATTTACGTCGGTCAACGTGAATATCAGCTTCGCATTCCACTCAACGGCGCTGAGAATTGTGGCCGGATATGTGGGATCCGACTCTTGGGGCTCGAATGGCAACATATTGGCGTTGATCGAGGTGGCCGCCGCAGTGTAGTGGCTATCGAAAGCCTTTTGGATGAACTTTGGGAAGTTGCTGATGCCCTCCTGGAGCAGGCAGACGTAGTTAATCATTTTAGAAATCCACTGCGCCTCTTCAAACTGAACCAAAAATGCGGTGACCGGCGAAAGAGAGACCGAATAGTTAAATTGTAAAAATACCAAGAGAGAGAGAGAGAGCTAGCGCTGGTCACACTGCCTTGGCGCCTGAAATAAAACTTCCACTTTCGATTTAATTAATGAAGCTACGATTATTTTTTAATAAATTACTAATATAATAAATAATTACTCATACCTACTGAACTAAAAAAACCCTCGGAAAGAAGGTTTCCAAATGAATTCTAAATATATTTACCTAATGCTTTTTTTCCAGTGTTCCCGATGCGGAATGAAACGGAATTGGTCCATACATTCTAGAGTGACCGAAGACCAGGCTCTTAAGAATACCAAAATTCAATCATTGTTGACATTTCTGTGTGTTTGGCCAATTTTTTGTGTTTCTCCAGTTTTGTAAGATAAGCAATAGCTTCCGGCTCTGTGATAGCATGTAATTATCGTTGTTGTTCATGGCTAACCGCGATGTTTTCTCCAAGATCCTGCCAAATGTCAAGTTGGGCACTCGCTACGATGAGGATGGGCGTGAAGTTCAGGTCAGCCTCCAACTCATCCCTTGGGGATTCCCTGTTTCTAATGTGAGATCCTTTTAAGGTGGAGCGTCGTGAGGACTCGGATGCCACGGCCAAGGAGCAGGACACCTTCGACATTCTGGTGGCAGCGGGATACTACCGGGCCCGCATAAAAGGCTTGTCTGCCTTCGATAAAGTTGTGGGCGGAATGACCTGGTGCATCGAGTGCTGCGACTACGACGTGGATGTGGATCTGCTCTTCCACGAGAGCCTGTCCATTGGGCAGAAGATGTAGGAAATGTCTGCAGAAAGTTGAAAGTTAAGGTGGCTCACGTTTCTTTTTGTATTTACAGAGCTCTGGTGGAGAAGATAGTCTCGGTGCTGATTGACATGAAGTGCCCGCATAGCCTGGAGCCCCATCAAGTGCAGGGCCTGGAGTTCCTGGCCATACACCCGGTCATCCAGTGGTTGGTCAGGACATCGGTAAGTCGATTGCTAAACTCTTCTATATCGATTTTTATGGCATTTACTTGCCTTTCCTAGGTGGAGAACCGTGCTGAGCGCGGGCAGCGCTTGAAGAGATTTGCCATTGGCCAGTTCCACAATCATTATCAGTACAAAAGCGACAAGGACAATCTCACTAAAATACGCCTGGCCTCCACTCACATCAAAGCGATACAGGAACTCTACGCTCCCAAAAGAATATACGAAAGACAGGAGGCTCCAGGGGATGACGATGTGTCGAGAGTTCGTCTCACTCTCCTCGAATATGGGGACCCTGGGCCGATGTTCAAGAGCAGTGCAGAGAGGAAGGCTGCCCAGGCTGCAGGGGAAGCCGAAGAGGTACTTACTTCCTGCTATTTAAAGCTTGAATTCCTATTAAAGCTTCCAATTACACGCAGCTTGATTTGGAGGAATATCTGCGCAGCTTGTCCCTCGCTAAAGATGACCTTGCGGGCACCCAGAAGCGTATTGATCTCGATCCCACAGCACGACAAGAACTGCAGCAGCACTACGCTGAGTTCAAGCTGGAAATGGAAACGGATGCCCAGGAGCTGAAGGTGCAAAACCAGCAGAAACGCCTCGAAGCGGCCAAGATAGCCTTGGAGCACAAGGTGAAGCGCTACTGCAAGGACAACGAACAGCTAAAGGAGGCCGAGAAGGAGCAGGAGCAGAAGACCAAGGAGGTGGAGGAACAGTTGAATACTCTCAATGCCGAGCTAAAGGCGCACAAGGATACGGCGGACAGTGCGGATCCCAAGTGGGTTTAGAACGGGAAATTGATTTATAGAAACCTTTTAATGTGGATGCATTTCCTAGGCTGCTGGACAAGGTTCAACAACTGCTACAGCAGCATGATGACCTGAAGAAGAGCGAGGCAGAGTTCAAGGAGTCCTGTCGCACGGATTTGGCCAATCTGCAGCAGCAAATTGAGTAAGTACCTTCCCGTAATTTATTTAAGAATAATTCATTAACACATTTATGATTTACAGCGACTTGGAGGCCTTCAGCGCCCAAGATGCGGAGACCCAGGCCGCAGCCTTGGCCGGCGAGGAGCAGCGCCTCAAGGAGCTGCGCCTGCTGCTGGCCAAGCGTAATCGGGGGATTGTGGCCATCGAACGCAAGCTGGACGCCATTCCCGATCGCACAGAGCTGGCCCAGTACCAGCGACGATTCCACGAACTGCACAACGAGATGAGCGGCAAGCACCTGGAGACCAAGCAATACTACATTCTGTACAACACACTCAACGACAAGAAGCGCTACCTGGAGAAGGAGCTGGCCCTCCTCAACTCCATTTGCGAGGCCTACAACGAGGGCATGATGAGTCCGCATGGCCGCGAGGATTTCATCCGCCAGTTCGAGTCCATTGTGGACGGGGTGAAGAGCGCCCAGGACAAGGTGCGGCACAAGTACAACGAGGAGCGGATGCGGCGCGACGAGCTGAACGAGGAGCTGCAGTCGCTGCTGGAGCTCCAGCGACAGTATGCGCTGGCCGTCAAGCAGCTCACCCGCGAGTGCCAGCGATGCGAGCAGCTGCAGCAGCAGCTCAGGTCAATTAGGAGCAGGACCCAGTCCTAGCTCTCTCGGTTCAACTACTTTAATTACTTAGCGAATTCGTTCAATAAATCATAAATGTTTATCGCCCTAATTGTAGTGCCCTTATCCTTACTGCTCCCCCAAGGATTCGCCTTGAGCGGAATCAAGTGCGCACACATTTGTCAAGCTTAACTTTAACCTTTGGCACTCCACCGCTCGAATGTCATATATTTCCATTCATATTCGAGTATTTATGGAATTCCTGTCACCACTACGAATGGGTTCCAGCAGCAGGGATGATAAAGCGCCTGCAGGACATGCAGCCCCGAAAAAATTTGCATATTTGCATTGCTGCCAGTTCACTTTATTCCATTCCATTTGGCGCTCTAATTAATATGCGGGCCGCTTAGTGGCATGCCGAGCAATCAGAGCCACTTCAGGAACTCGGGGACCACAGGCACCAGGCACCCACAGGACCGCAGGCGCTGCTTGCTGTTAATTAATGTCCTTGCACCTTAACATTGAATTCAAGCTGGGCCAATGCAATTACATTTTATTGCGTGGCAATCAATTCCATTCAACAAGTGACATTGAGACGGGGCCGGGACTGGGGCTCAGCTGCGGGCCCACTTCCTGCTTTCTTCGCTCCTCGTGCAGCCTTCGGTCAGTTGGCCAAGATAAATATCCAGGCGTATGACGAATATTTAAAGCGTCGAAGGAGACAGACCTCCGGCGAAGGTTAAACCGGAGTCCTTGACAGGCATTTCACAACTGACTTTATGGGAACTCTGCTCCCAGCTGGCATTGTGGCTGACGACTACACCTTCTCCGCGACCGATGTCTGCCCTTATCGCACAAGAAACACACCCATATAGAGCCAGTCAGGCATTCCGCCCATACGTACAATATATGTATTCCGTTCAGAGGTCGGAGTTCGGGTAAAAGTGAAAGCCAACACACAAGGGCCCATATCCTCCCGCGTTTCCTCATTTATATTTACTTTGGCATTTCACCCATCATCCATCCGAGCACAAAGGCTGAATGGCATCGAATCGAATGGGGGGGGGGCTGATTCCGGGCGCTGATTGGGAGACAGGAGAGCGGGAGCACGCACATAAGCCTTGACAAAAGTCAATCAGCATATTTGCTCGATTGGAGGGAGCATGCCAAGCGGATAATCGATTCGCAATGTGTTTGAATAACAAATTACTGGAAATTGTGAATGCGAAAGTCATTGTATCGCAGACAGACACATGAACACATACTAAACACATGTAGTGCTTTTCGGCGATGGATTCGGGTGGGGATTGGGAGTCCTGGATTAAAATGTATGCAGCTGTCAGCGTCGCCGGATTGCGATGGAAACATCGCGCCATCCTGACAATTTCGACGCTGCGATGCCACTTGTTGGCCTTTGCCATCTTGTTTGGTGAGTGAACTTGCGACTCGAACTATTGAACTTTGGGCTCAAACAATGAACTGTCCTTACTATTTGCTCTTCCTTCCAAGATGGGGAAGGAGACACTAAGAGAAAAGGGTTTAGAAGGAAAGGAAATGTGTCGTATTTAAGTATTTCTAACTATTTTTCCTTGAAGATATAATATTTAAAGGAAGAATTAAAATATAATTCTTTAAGAGCATTTTGTGATCAGTTTTTTTATGGAAAATACTTTAAAATCATTAAGCTTTAATTTAATTTTCTTAATTTATAACATTTGCAGTTCATAATTCCCTTTTAAATATGACAAAAATCTAAGGTTTCTAATATCTTAATTGTAACTCAATTAATTATTATTTATTTTACATTTCCTGTACCTCTTTTCTTAGTGTATTAAAGGCAAAGGCAATAATCGAAGACATGCACAGATGTTCGAGGAAAACTTTAGCCCCAACTCGAGACAATATAAGGAGAGGAGAAGGACAGAAAGGAATAAAACCAATGGACCGGGCTCAACCACATAATCTGCTGGCCAAGTTTAATCTAATTTCTGTGGCATGTGAATAATCGTGCCGAATTAGTTCTGTTCTTCGATTCGATTCGGTTCGATGTCAGTGCACCTTTTTTGTCAACAAAGAAAGTTCTACTCCTGCCCCCGTTCCCATTCATTCTCTGTCTAGGACTAGGATCCTGCTCCCGGGAACGACATATGTGGCAGACAAGTTTAAATCAAGGCAGGACAACAAATAGCGATAAAGGAGCGATACATGCATTAATCAACTTCGGCAAATGAACCAAGTTGGCCCCGGGGCAAGCCCATGACCTCGACCCCCGAACTTCAACGGACTTCGGACTAACACCGTCGATTTGTCAATGTGTCAAATGATCAACCGAAAACCGGGCATTGGAGAAGCATTGATTTAATTAATTTATTGTTGTCGCTGCGGGCCTGGCAACAGCCGACTCTGGTAACTCTGGCCAGGATGCCCAGCGACTCCCAGCTCCTTGCTAAGGCCATGCAACAGGTTGGCCAGCTTCCGTGCGAAGAGAGCTTTTGTGGGAAAAGCTCTGTCCACGACGACCATACTCATGAATGAAAAGCGGGAGAAGCTGCTGCCGATGGCTCTCGGCTTCAGCTTCAGCTTCTGCTTCTGTTTTCTGCTTTCAGTTTCCGGAGCTCTCATTGCGCCGCCAGCCGGGCTAGCGAACGTACACGGCGCGGACTCCTCCGTAGAGATCCCCATCCGCACGAGATCCCAGCCAGCCAGCCAGTTGCTCTGTGCGCGGTTCCGTTCAAAAGGAAGTAACGGCCAACGGCTGTTGTCACATTTCATTTGAATTTTAATTCAATAAAAAAGTGCACAAAAACGCGGGAATAATAATAATTGTAATAAAAGGCAGCAGCAACAAATGTAAATGTGAGCCTGGTCGTTTCCATTCCTACTTAGAGTTTTCAGTGTTTCCAAGAGGAGTGGTGTGTGTGTGTTTTTGTGTGTGGAAATATGCAAAGATTTGCGTAAGTCGCGAGGCGTAAAAAATATTCAAATTTCATGTCGGAATTACTGCACGCATTCTTAAATAATCCAATGCTGGCACAAGTGTGCAAATAATAAGGAGGAGACTCGACTCGGCTCGACTCAAGAGGCGACGCCAAGCGTTTGCTAATAGGATTACGCATCACCTCCGCCGCTGACAGTTTCGGAGGATTAGCACAGGATCCACTCGAAAGCTTCAGGGATTCCCCATCTCTCCACGACTACAAACAGGTAAGAGGCAGCGCAGAGCAGTGCAACAGGCTTTTAATCAAAATTACTAATTTGTCGAGGGCGCACACGGCGTATGCGTAATGCCCGGGCCCATTCCGATATTGATACTCGTATCGCCCTCTGTCTCTGGCTAATTGTTAGCTACAGTCCACGAACACCCACAGAGGCGAATTAATAAAGAGCTCGGTGGCCATATTAATTTCGGGGGGGAGACGGGAGGAGGGTGATTCAAGAGGAGCAGTAAACTCCATAAATATCACATTTTATTAAACAAAGCCCGAATCCATTTGCGTTATTGCGATTACGTGCACGAATGTTAATTGAAGTCACCTCACCTTTTCAGGACCACAGGGAGATATATATACATGTACACCTGTTCCTGCCCCCCATCGGGGAGCCTCCCCGAGCACTTATCAAGCCAGCGGCAAAACCACCAAAACAGATTAGATAAGTCGATGGCGGCGATTGGTGGCTGTGGAAATGATTAGCGAACAAAGGCGGAGAAGGGGTTCTGGATTGGATGAGCCTCTGTTGGTGACTCTGGCGTTCTCTGGTTCTGTGCTGCATGTACATGGGCGGCGAATGAATATTCATAATGAGGCGCCAGTTACACATTTGCCGGCGAAGCATGAAAAGCAAATTACGCACAAAATAATTGGCATTAGCATATTTTGTGCATCTACTGCGAGTGTCTCTGTCTCTGTGTCTGTGTGTGCGTGGGGATATCCTGTTTTAGAAATTGCTTTCAAGTTTCTCTTCGTTTTTATTCTGCTTCCCTCCCCCTGCCTTGATTGAACTTCAAATTCGCGTCTAGCACCCACATGGCGTATACGTGATGCGTCTGAGAGGATTACAAAACGATAGCATTGGCCGTAAAGTAAAGTGCTCTTTCTATATTGAATAAACATTTTTCATCCTGCTCTTTCTGTTCTCTGTGGGAAGTTCTAATTGATCCCCCCAGCTGACAAAGCGGAAATGGACGGAGGACAGAGGACGGGCGAGCGAAATTTGTTTTCAATATGGACATGTGTTTACTTATTTAGGACTCTTGGCCTTTATATCATCTCACTTGCCGTCTCACCCGCTCGGACCATACCATAATCCCCCCGCTAAGCGAGGCGAGTGTAAACGATTCCTTGGGGGCATAAACTTCACACATTCCCTCAGTATAGCTCTCCCTTCATCCCCGCAGCGCCACTTAATCATTACAAATAAGCCACATATGTGCACGGGGAGAAATTCTAAACGATTTTGGCTTTACATAAGGGGATGTAAAGGGAGAAGTAATGAAGTAAGGAATTTATTATAAAAAATATATACTTAATGAGTGTCTCACTTAAAGAATCATAAGCTTTATAGCTTCAAAAGTCCCCTATAAATTCTGTCGTATAATTATCTATAAAGCTTCAATAATAGTTAATAACTATATCATAAGATTAAGCATTAAAATATTCAAGGACCCGTTTCTAACATATTTTCTAAGCAATTTTTTAGAGTTTTTAAAAGATTCTTTGCTAGCATTTAATATTTAACATGAACAAGTTTTTTATGTATAAATATTCAAGTGTTTTAATATTTTTAATATTTTTATTAGGCAGTTAATTCACTTTTTATTGTAGGAGTCGCCGGCTCGAGGTCAGGGGGTATCTATTATGTAAAATAAATAAAAACACAGACTGTCGTCTTTATTCAAAAAGCGAGAATAAATTGGAGTTTTGTAAAGCATTAAATTTGGTTATTAAATCACTTAATTATTATTAAATGAATGTTTGAGCAAGTCGAACCTTACAATTAAATATTTATCACTTAATTTAATATATTTACTGACTTAAAATTTCCCACATCATTTTTGTAGTGAATTACTCGGTAGTCCTTCAAGCCAATTCTCCTCTTCTTGGCTTAATTTATGAAATTGAATCAATATTCCAAATCAAAATCCTCAGGATGAAACTCCTGTTATTATGGTGGTAAAGGAATCCTATAAATCTTGATGGCAGTCTGGAGATATACACAACTATAGTTATGGTATGGTTTTCTCTCCCTGTACACCCGCACACTCGCACACACGCGGTGGGTAACATTTATGGCTCGTTAGCAATTCAGTTCGAGCTTCGGTCGCTGGTCGAAGGGGTGTGGAGATCGACGGGCCTCATGCCAAAGGCAGGACCGAAAGTTTTGTCTAGTTTTGAAGTTGCTGCCACGGCGGCTGCGGTTGCTTTTGAGGTTCATGGTTTAATTGGCCGGGCATCCCGCCGCTGCAAGCCAATTTCGCCCGGGATTTTTGATTGGTTCCCGGGGCCTGGAGAGCAGAGGCTGAGATGCAAACAGCCAAAGTGGCTTTTGGCCAGAGGAGAGGCCACACATTTTATCAAAGTCAATTCTTATCTGCACGAAAAATGTTTGCCGCTGAAGTTGATAAATGGATTTACTTTGATTTTTCAGCTGAAAATCGATGCGGTACGTAGAGCGAGTACGGCTCCCATTTAAATCTGTCCGATCCCCCAGAACCGACGCCAGTCGAGACAATGGACCGAAAGGGCGGTCAAAGACTCGAGACTGAATCATCGAAGGTTCGCGCTGCCGTTCCCACTTGGCTACTTGGCCAAAAACCGAAATTGCACTTAAAATTGAATGCTTGGCTGGAGGAGCGTGCAACCCACAGATAATCTATGACATAAAATCACGCGACAGTAAACGCCGCTTAATGCCAGACAAAGGGAAAGGACAAAGGATCAACTGCAGCTTGTGTTTTTTCTGCGTCCTCTCCCAGCGTCCATGTGCCTTCTTTGTGGCAGCCACTCGACTGGAAATTACATAAAAAAAATCTTTGCATTTGCGCTTCATTTTTGCGCTCGTTTTGATTATCAGCCATTACATTTGCATTCGCAGTCGCAGTTTTCATATCCATTTCCATTCGAATTTCCCTTACCATTCTTATTTCCCCTACCATTTTCCCTTACCATTTTTCATTTATCATTTTCCATTGCCCAAAACTTAAATCCCTTTTGGATTTCTTTCTGCATGAGTCACAGCTGCATTCGCTCTATTTATCTGTTGAAATTTTTTCGCTCATCTGGCAGCTTGTATTTATCATTTGCGCATCATTAGCTCCCGTCTAAACGGAATTATTTATTTGCCCGAGTGAGAACTTTCCCTACTCGGACAGCTGCTTCTGCTCCGACTGCCACTGGCTCTAGAATCCCGAGAACTCTTCAATTAACACCAACTGAAGTGCAAAAAGTGCTTCGTTAATCAAGGATTTGTGCTTGAGTTTGCCCTAGAACTTTGCTACGCTTTCGCAAACGATTAAAGTTGACGGCTTTAGCTGGAAGTTTAAATAGGTTTGCCAAATTGTTTACATACAAATTATATTTAGTTTTCTGTAAGGATAGAAAATGAAGGTTGCTTTAGACATAAATTATTAGGTCTTGCCAGCTACATTTTAAATAATTTACTCCAAGATTTTCTAATATTTAAAGGAAATATCACATGGAATCGATATTTCGCGTCATAATAACCATCTTCTTAGTTTTCCTCTTTATTTTAGACATCTACAAGTCTTGAATTCAAGTAGTTTCTTTTAATTACAATACCTATCTTATGAACTCTATAGCTTTAACTATGTTATCCTATTCTGATTACATTCTCTTTCATTTCCACAAAAGCCTTAAAGTCAAGCAGCTTAAACTGAAGACTCCTCCCAAGTAGTGGCTCTTAATCATTTACTATCAGCTTTAAATGCTTTTCTGATTACCTGCCGGGGAAAGTTTTACGATCCAAAAGAGCTATCTATCCCACTCAACCCCCAGGAGCCAAGGCAGCCTCTTCCTTTTAGCAACTTTTCCACACGAGCTGCAGGCTGTGTCTATATATTATATATATATATATAAATATGTCTGACGATATTGGGAAAAAGGTCCCGTTGACTCACCCTCTGTTTTTCCATCGTTGAGAGCTCTCGTTCCGGAGTTGAGATTTTATTTGGTTGAAAAGGTTAAGAATTAGACATGTATATATATATATATATCGTGCGGTGTTTTAGGGGTTGAATTTCATTAAATGTACAAAATGATTACTTAATGATTTAAAAGATAACACATAAAAAAATATATAAAAAAAGTGTATTGGTGTATGTGGGTTTTAACACAAAAAAACTTAAAAGAAAAATAAGTTCAAAAGCTAAGCAGAAGTACACGGAAACTATCACGGAAACTATTGTTAGTGTATTATTTATTGGTATGCGTTTGGCTGTTTAGGTTTGTCGATTTCTATAATAATAATTTTCTCTGTTTGATTTTCCTTTAATAATTTTTATTTTTTTGTTTCTTTTTAATGTTGGTAGTTTAGCTTATTGTATTTGTTGGGCCGGGACATCCGTCGGGCTGTTATTTGTGGTCACAGGACCAGGTGTTGGCGAGGGACACTACTTTCTCCAGCTCGTGTCGTTGGTCGCGGCGTCCCTGGATCACTCTCTTGTAGATGCTAAGTCCTTTGAGTACCAGGAGGACGATCAGCAATCCCGCGATGAGTCGAAGGACTTGGTAGACCTGAGCGATTTCGTCCTTGTGGTCGACCACTTCGATCGTGTTGATTACGTTAGAGGTGCTGTCGTCAACTTTGGACGTTTTAGAGCCCATTGTCCTTGTATGTGTCTTCTTTTCAGGACCTGGGTATTGTCAGCTACAGGATCACCACTTGAACTTCGAATCACCACTTGAACTCCGAATTTGGCTGGGTTTTTACTCCCTCCGGTACTGACAAACCGGTGACTTTTATACCAAAGACTGTGCCAAATATCGCCTAGGAATCACCGGAATGGAACACAAAAGTGTTCTCACCTAGCGTTATCTATTCCCCTTTTTTCGCCTATTGGCTGGAGTTATATTTGGGTCGTCTTTGTTCTAAGGTTTGATAGTTCAGCAAAAATCTGCGGTGCTGGGTTGCAGGTGATTGCATGGCCCAATTGGGTGAGTTTAGGCGGTGTCATCTGGTTGAGCCAAATTTTTGTGCAATCTTGCCCGTGTTGTTTTTCTGGACCATTAGTGCATTGGCTTTTCTTGATTTTCTTTCGCGTTAACCAAATGACTCACGTCGCCCCTAACCGGCGTACGTAACAAACGCCTAAAATCATAACGACCGAATGCGGCACTCAGCCACTCCTGCTTCCCTGTCTGAGAAATCCTTGGAATTGGAATCAGTTCTTCATATTGTCATGAGCCTTCAAAATGATGTCTCTGAGCTTTTCTCCACAGTTGCTAATCTTGCCCAGTGTGTGCGCCAGCTGCAGGGTTTTGCCTCCCAGTCCGCCTCCTGTCGTAGTGCCCCGTAATGACCAGTGACCTACGTATCGGATTCTGGAACGCCCACAGCCTGGCTCCCAGTGCAAATGAGGTGCTCATCTTTATACAACAACATGACATTGACATTATGCTTGTTGCAGAAACATATCTACACCCAGGAGTACACTTCACACTGGCTGGCTTTGTGTGCTACAGAGCAGATCATCCAAGCAACACCAGTCGAGGAGGTGCAGCTGTCTTAGTAAGGCGTGAGATCTCCCACTATCACCTTCATGCCATCAGGAATAGGGAAATTCAGCTAGCTGCCGTCATGGTCTCCACGCGCAGTGCCGAGCTTCTAATTGCTGCAGCGTACCTGCCACCTTCTCTCAGTTGGACGAGTGCTGAGTTTGACCATCTTCTCTCTCAACTTGGTCTAAAGTTCATCTTGGGAGATGATTTCAACGCAAAACATCGGCTGTGGGGCAACTACAGTCAAGATCAAAGAGGGAGGGCTCTTCACGACGCCATAACAAGCTCCTCAGCCCAAGTCCTTGCAACAGGAAGCCCTACGTGGTACCCGCCACGTGCAGGAGCCACTCCGTCCTGCTTAGACTTCTTTGTGTATAAATCAATTCCATGGAACGTACTCACCATTAGGGAGGGACAGGACCTTTGCTCAGATCACCTGCCGCTGATAGCAACCTTATCAGTCTCTCCATCTTACGATTGTTGCCAGAGCCAGCCTACTAAAATCTGGCTCAAGTCTTCCGGTGTTCAGGCAGTCCTTGACAAACTCCCTTTTGCTTGGCACTACTTTGAGCACGAAGGGAGAAGTGGACTCTGCGATTAGCACACTACTGGCTAATATAGGAGAAGCTGCTACAGCTGCTGCCCTAACCAGGCCTTTTAATCCTCACCCAATAAGACCTCGGAGTGATCTTTCGGATGAAGTTGAGGGACTGCTACTCCTGAAAAAGAGACTCAGACGCGTGTTCATAATGACCTCAGGATAGACAGGCTGTACCGAAGGATATCCAACAGAGTGAGGAAAAAGCTATCCCTGCTCAAAGCTTCCAGTGCCCCCTGTAACCTTGCCGGAGGTAAAAAAGGACATCCGAGGACTTAAAATCAAAAAGGCTCCAGGAGAGGACTCGATTGACAACCGAGTCACAAAAGCCCTGCCCCTCAAAGCACTTTTGTACCTCGTGCTTATTTTCAATTCTGCTCTGAGACTCGGGTACTTCCCTAAAGCCTGGAGGAACGCTAGGATAGTCATGGTCCTGAAACCTGGTAAACCCCCGGGTGATGTCAGCAGTTACCGCCCCATCAGTCTCCTGACCACCTTTGGAAAGTTGTTTAAACGATGAATTCTAAGAAGAGTCCTGCAGGCACCTCTCGTAAAGCAAGCGATCCCAAATTTCCAGTTTGGTTTCAGACTCGGCCATGGCACCCCGGAGCAACTACACCGAGTGACTGAATTCATTCTGGATGGCTTCCACAAAAAGCAGTATGTCGTTGCTGCGTACTTGGACATACAGCAGGCGTTCGACAGGGTGTGGCACGACGGCCTTCTTGCCAAACTCAAAACCCTGCTCAACTCACAGCTGTTTGAAACGCTCAAATCATTTCTGTCTAACAGGACGTTTCGTGTGATCCAAGAAGGAATAATGTCCACTGAGAGGCGGATCAGTGCAGGTGTACCACAGGGTAGCTTTCTTGGACCTACACATGCCAAAGCCTCCAGTACACTCCCGTAACATGATGCTGGCCACTTTTGCGGATGACACAGCGGCAACGTGCAGATCATCTTGCATATACACAGCCACTGACAGGCTTCAGTTATACCTCAAGAAATTTGAAAACTGGGCCTGTCGGTGGAACATCTCTGTAAACCCCTCAAAGTGTGCAGTAGTGACACACACTCTCAGGAAGGACAATTGCCCAGGATTATTTTTACACGGAGAGCTACTGGAACAGAAAAGGGAACACAAATACCTGGGTGTGACTCTCGACAGAAGATTAACACTAGCAAAGAACACTACAAATGTCAAAAACTCACTCGAAGCCGAGGCTAAGAAGCTTTTTTGGCTGTTAAAACAAATTTAAAAATCAAAATTTACAAAACCATACTTGCCCCCACATGGAGATACGCCATACAAGTATACGGTATTGCTGCCAAAAGCAATCAATCAAAATCAGACTATTCCAAATCAAGACACTACGCAGACTATCAGGAGCTGAGTGGTACATACGGAACATTGACCTGGCCAGGTACTTCAAAGTCCCTCTTGTTGGGGACGTTAACAACTCTCAAGCGGAAACATACTTCAAGAAACTGACAAACCATCCTAAAAATAATCGGCTTGAAACCTATCGGCTTTGAACCTGTCTTTGCACTTTAAGTAAAAAAAATTGTATAAAATGTGGCGCCTCCTTTTCTTTAAAAGGCGGGTTGTTAAATCCATTTCGTCCACTACCGCAATTGCAGCACGGCACGCTGCATTCTTAGCTACATGATAATCAACTAATTCTGACAGATCAGCTAAGGATTCCACTGAATTCGTTATTAATAATTATATTCACTTTGTGTGTGTTTTCGATATTTCAACCATCGATATATGCCAGCAGCAATCCATCAGTATCGTACAAGTATAAAGGTAGCTTACTATTTTAACGCTCCTTTTTTCTGATCATGATGGGAAAAATGTTTGCATCATGATTAGTAATCATGCTCGTTCAGCACAACTATCATATGAAATCCATCAGTGATCAGTTATCATGTTGTTCTGGTGAACGCATCGATTAATATCAGTATCAGGCATTTTGATATATCAGCAGAAAGTAAGCGATGCGAACTACAACGAAAAAAGCTCAATGTCTTGAATAGTTCTTCAATAATTTTTTGTAAAATACGGCTGAATCCGATTCGTTGGCGAAAATATTTTGACATGCTCTAGACCAGATGGGTCCAGGGAGTGTAATATTATTTTATGGAACGACGAAATAAACAAGGCCCAAAAGGCAAAAAAAAAGAACGGTGGCGGAATAGTATTATTTTGGGGACATTCGACGTCAAGACTTCGTTGTGATTAGACGTGCTTTTGGCATCGCTCCGCAAATAAGCGCAAGACCCAAATCATTTTTCAAAAAAGAAACGAGAAGCAAAACAGAACCCCGAAAATAAACAAAATCAATTCTGCACCAACACCAACAACTGACCAGAAGGGCTGCAAATAGCTCGAGGGAGCTGCAATGAATCGCCCGCCGGACCTCAACTATAATGCACAGTGTAACCAGACTTATGTTTTTAGAACCGACAATAATATCACCATTTGTGATCAAAAAATTTGTAGACTTTGGCCGTGCTGGAACACTATTAGTGAAAACCAAGAGTATCAAGCAAGTATAAAGCTATAATATTAACCAATCTGAACACATTCTACGATGTGTATCTGTGTATCTGAACACAGCAGTTTGAACAACACCCAAGGAATCATTTATTCAAACAACTTAAGAGGCATCCAGAAAGTGTGAGGGTAAGAGGTATTTTGTTTTCGCCAACATAACATATGTTAAATATTTAACAAAACATAACAAACGAACCATACACACTAATATAGAAGCGACTGTAAGCGGCCTGTAAGAGCACTACCTTTAAATCGTTAAAAGCTTTAAACATAGTTCTTGCGATCTATCGATAGCCATTATGTCATCCAGATCACTGCTGATCGAGAAACGGGTCGTGCGAATTTATCCAGGTCTTGCACCCGCCAAGCCAATGCCTGGTTTCACAGCTGATCCCTGCAAAGTGTTGGAAACTCTATGCAGCTGTCAAGCCCGCACCTGCCAAGTCGAGCTTCGTTTCCTTTTTCGCCCTTCTCTCATTCTCTTGAAACTGGTGCGCAGATAAACATCCCAAGTTGGTTACATACAAAAAATGCATCTCGCCGTTTACCATTCCACGTGCCATTCATTCCATTCTCTCTATAGCTTTGGCTCATATTCCCAACTACGAATGACAATATACATACAAGTAGAACTGCGTGAAAGTACCGGGAAACATCTAGAGTTTGTGAACCAAAATATTCCGTTTGTCCGGGTCAGAATTTAGTGAAAATGTGAGAGTGAAGAAATACCCTCGGTTCCCTAGCAGGATCCCCTTGGCAGACTCGTCCTAGTGAGGGCAAAATATCTTTATATCGCGAGCCAGCACAGACAAAACACGGGCTTGGATTAGGCCACGCCGCCTGGGACAGGCTACGGCTATTGACCACCGTTCTTTATTTTGGCCGCCCCTCCTTTCTACTGGCCACGGCTGCCGAGTGAGGCACACCGACGCATACATACGCGGCATATTTCGAGGCTGGCGAAACGAAAGAGAAAGAAGTTGCCACAATGCAAGTACCCCTAGGAGTTTCACCTAGTATAACCTTAGAATTAATTGCACATTATCTTTGGATTCTCTCTTTTATGGAGAAGGGGTTCTATATAGGATTATAATGAAATTGAAATGAATTATAACGATATTGAAATCATGAATACATAGAGTTATTTCTTTAGGCACCTTAAGCTACCAACACCTCAGATGAATTTCAATCAGTAGAGATAAATTTCACCTAATTTCTCTAAAACAATATGTGCTTATGACTATGTTTTCGGATTTCCTAATTTTCTTCCTATACTCTGTCTACAATAAATTCGAGTAATAGGAATGTCTCGAGAGGTACAAGAACCACCCCATCTTTCCTGAGCACAACCTTAGTAGACAGCGTACCTGGAAGGACTGACCGTTACAGAAGACGAAAGACTACGAGAACTCGCATCTCAGAAAGTCACTAAAGTCGAAAAGAACCAAAATATTCCAAAATATTAAAAAACCAAAAGAATGCACCAACAACAAATTCTGCATAAATTGCAGAAATTATGTTAACGACCAACATAATCACAACCCACTAGAAAAATCATGCCCAGCATTCCTCAAACAAAAAGAGATTACGGCTATAAAAGTCACCAAGAAGGTAGATTTCAAATAAGCCATCAAAATATACCATTGGCGCCATATCCAGCAACCCACTGCTTACTCAAAGATAGCCGCAATCGACAAGACCACCAAAACACAAAATCAAACTTAACAAATTGCTGAAACGCAAAAAACAAATTCTCTGCAAGACCCTCAACGACGTATACAGGATTTGAACGACATCTAAGATGCACAACATCTCAGATATCTAACCTGCCAGTACCCAAAAGCAACGAAAACGTAGAAATGGAAACCGACCGCATCACGGCTAAGAAGTCAAAATAATGATAAATCTGTGATGTCCAAGCCCCTTAAAGCCAAAGACAAAACAGAAAAATCCTCCATTAACGGTAAAAATTTAATAAATCAAAGTAGTCAATAGATCTTTAAATTAATCCCAATCTAATCCTTATTAACTTCTCACTAATAGAAAAAAAACACAGCAAATAACTCACATGGTGGAGTAGCAATGGTCATTCACAGCTCCATACAATATGATACCCTAGCTATTCATGACATCGATGAAGTAGGCATAGTTCTACAATCAAAGTTGGAGGCTTGGATAATAACCACATATACACATACCAAAAAGTAAGAAAGCTACAGTCGACTGTGCTCGACTGTGAGATTCCCGGTACCTAAAAGTACTTTATTGTACCTTATTACCTTATTGTTAACCTTACCTTACCTTATTGCTAAATTTTATCATCCGATTTTACTGAAATTTTAAGGAAACGTCCGCTCTATCTTATTCATTTATTTTATTTATTAACTTTAACCCGAAAATAACGAGTATGGCTTATTTTACGTTTTTTATGACTTTTGAGGGCAGAAGTCGGCGTGGCCAAATTTTAAAACAAACTTGATCTGCGTGCAACAGATTCCAATGTTGTCACCAAATTTGGTAACTCTAGCTCTTATAGTCTCTGAGATCTGTTGTTTCACACGGACGGACAGACGGACATGGCTAAATCGACTCGGCTGGTGATGCTGATTAAGAATATATATACTTTATGGGGTCGGAGATTTATCCTTCTGCCTGTTACATACATTCTCGGTTGGCACTAACTTATAATACCCTTGTACCCTGTGGGTCCGGGTATAAAAATTAGTAACTTTCAGCTAAATCAAAATATAATAGACTTTAACAGCTGGCATCAAAGCTGGGGTTCTTCAAAAAAATAGAAAATGATATATAATCTTCAAATACATAACCCAATCAAACTTAGTCACTCTGAACGACGAATCCCTAACACACTTTTCAACCCATAACTCACTAACACATGTCGATCTCAAAATTATTACACAAAATCTACTTACCCACTTAAAAGGGAATACCGATTAAGACCACTTCCGAATACATATAACCTTAATCGATGGTGCAACATATCAGGAAAATAACTTCAACCTAGATTTAAAGTTGATTCCGCTAACTGGACACTGTTCATGATATTAACGAAAAAATACCATATGGAAGCCCAAGTAGCAACAATATTAACCAAGAAGCAGCAAATATTATTAAAGATATATGACAAAGCGCGAATATCGCAATTCCTAAATCGAACTCTTTATTCAACAGAAAGCAAACAGCCTATGGTGGAACAAACAACTTGAAGAGCTTAAAACAACTAAGAATAGAGCTTGAAACAAACTAAAACGTAGTATCAATGTCCAGAACATAATACATATAAAAACAAGAAAGAAAGCTATACCGAAGGTTTACCGAAGTCGGCAATTGTATCATTGAAAATGGATCCATTTTAGTAATGTTGAAAAAATATCGAATTTTGAACATTACATGTAGAATTTTACATTTTCATATAATCCCTATGGCAGCTATATGATATATATATATGATATGATACGATATATATATGATATGATATATATATGATATGATATATATATAATATGATATATATATGATATGATATATATATGATATGATATATATATTTTTTAAAATTTATTTCGCCATCATTCTTATGGCAGCTATGGGATATAGTGGTCCGATTTCGGCCGCTCCGACATATACTGCGTATACTGCGTGCTAAAAAATAAGACTATGCTGAAAATTTCAGCTCGATAGCTCAAAATCTGAGAGACTAGTTTGCGTAGAAACCGACACACAGACCGACGGACAGACAGACGGACATGGCTAGATCGACTCGGCTGGTGATGCTGATCAAGAATATATATACTTTATAGGGTTGCAGATGCCTCCTTCAAATATCGTTGCAAATATCATGACAAAATTATAATACCCTCTGCCAGGTTATAAAAAATTCTAGGCGAGCATTAAAGCAAACTAAGAAGACTTCCCTACAAACTTTTACCTCGGAAATTAACCCAAATTCAACTCAGACATAATACGTACATACTCTGCATTTCACCGTTATCTCTAATCCTATTCCTTATGGCATATAATAAACTCTGTTATACTATTGTAGTTCACAAAGAATTCAACTTCTTTTCCTATGCTGATGATTTTACTATTGTGAAAGAGATCTACAAGAAGGCCCATAACACAAACATAAACCCCCTATTTACAGACATCCTAAACTGGTGTAACTACTCAAATAAACTCGAGCAATCACCTTAAACCAACTAAGGGCCATAGTGACCTATGCTGGGCCCTCCGATGCCGTCCGGTTTAACCTAACCTAACCTAATCACCTTAAAGTTTTTGGTCTAACCATTGTCAAATATAGACTTCTGTCTGCCATTTTATGGCAGCTGCGCTACTTAATATTTAAAAAAACTAAAACCCTGTACCACACTGCACAAAGGCTTGCGTTTGGAGCATTCCACACCCCCATAAATAACCTTCTCTTCGAAGCCCAACTAATGCCAATCGAATAGAGCTGACCACAGCAAAGATGTGCAAGGCATTTGTGTTCGCTGCAAGCACACCACTTCAAAAAATTATAAATAAAATTAAAAAGGCAAAACGAAGACCCAGAATCCAAACAGTCCCTCAGAAAGCAGGCACAGCTTGTCACAAAAAAGTAATACTACTGTGGGCAAAAAGTAAGGTGAATTTTCAATTTAAAATTCGCGGGCTTAAGATGGCGGACTAGTTTTTTTTTTTTTTTTTGAGTTTNTTTTTTTTTTTTTGAGTTGGCAGGACTGTTGATGACATCTGGCGGTAATTTCATGTCAATGTCAGTATTAGTACTATATTTACGCTTATGTTTACCAAACGATCAAGAGTGCATTTGTCGATTTTTACAGTGTCTGATTTAATTGAGCAGAGAAGTGCCATCAAATTTTGTTTGTGGAATGAAATTTCGGCTGCGGAAACGTTGAGGATGTTGCGGAAGGCCTTTGGTGATTCTACCATATCCCGTTTGCGTGAAGCAATTCGTCGAAGAAGACCAGAATTAGGGGCCAACAACTCTTGGTTTTTGCTTCACGATAATGCACCGTCGCACACTGCACTCGTTCTTCGTGACCATTTCGGCAAGAATTCGACGCATATCGTTCCGCAACCACCGTATTCTCCTGATTTAGCTGCGTGTGACTTCTGGCTATTCCCAAAACTCAAGAGACCACTCCGGGGAACGCGTTTCGAGTCGATTGAAGAGATAAATGCGGAATCGACGAGGGCGCTCATGGCTATACCGGAAAGGGACTATTTGGCCTGTTTCACCTGAAGAATCGTTGGCATAAGTGTATTTTATCGGGAGGGGATTACTTTGAAGGGGATGAAATTGATTCAGGAGAATAAATAAAGAATTTTCACTTTACAAACAAATTCACCTTAAGCAAGCAAAACAAAACGCCCCCATGGTCCCTTAAATAGGACTCATTAAACCTTGAACTGCCCCCACAACAAAGTCAACCACCCCACCAACAGTATTTCAACAAAAAGTTCTGAATTAAAATACCTATAAAGAACACAAATTCATTTATACGGATGGATCGATGGATGGATCAAAATCCAACCAAGGAGTATCCTACAGAATCACCTCGGACTTGAATATAATAAAAACAGCAATATTACCAACGTACAGCTCAACCTACACTGCAGAAGCTGCAGCCATTTATGCTTCTTGTAAATATGCAGAACAAATTAACAAAAATACTATTATCAGTTCGGACTCACTGTCATCTCTTAGGACTGCAGCCAACATCAACAACAATTCATTCTATATTGCTCATATCCGAGACACACTCATCCGCCTCCAACCAAAAATAAAACTTTTGTGGATTCCAGGGCTCACAAATATACCTGGAAATGACACAGCGGACTTAGCGGCAAAGGAAGCCCAGAACTTCCCTCATATCTTAGAGTGCAACTACCACAAAGATACATAAAAAAAAAAAAAAAAAAAAAAAAAAAAAAAAAAAAAAAAAAAACATCTATTAAAGATTACGACATTACATCGCAAGACGAAATCAATCGCAAAGACTTCATTAAATTCACAAGACTGCGATTTGGACATACCAGATATACACATGAGAACGTTTCCAATAATCAACATCCACCCCAATGTGGACATTGCGCTGCAAGGGGCAGCGTGAAGCACTTTCTCTTTGAGTGCCCGTTATACGACGGAACTCGAAAAAATATCTTAAAAATATACAAAAAAAACATCTGATTTTCTATCCCCAAAATCCACAAATAGCCTTGCAACCATTAAATTCATTATGACAAAAAACATATACAATCACATATAAAACTTACATACCATGTCACTCACTAGAATTAAGAACCATGTATATACAAGGTGAGTTCCAAAGTAAACAGGACTTCAAAAAAAAAAAAAAAAAAGGTTTTTCGGCAAAATTAATTTATTGTATTCAAAATAGTCTCCTTCTGCTTTAATACAGCGTTTTGTACGGTCCAAAAGCATGTCGAACGAGTGCTTGTTGCCCGGTATGGCCGCCAGTACGCCGGTGCAAGCCTTTTGAATGGCCTCTACGTCTGCATTACGCTTTCCTTTCATCGGCAAATGCAATTTTCCGAAAAGGTAGAAGTCGCACGGTGCCATAACAGGTAAATATGGGGAGTGGTTGATGGTTAAAATGTGGATTTTTGGTCAAATAGTCGGACACAAGCGTCGAACGATGAGACGGCGCATTATCGTGCAACAAACGCCAACTTCCATCTTCGCGATATTCGGGCCGAACACGTCGAATACGGCGCACCAAACGCTTCAAAACTCCAAGGTAGAATACCGCATTAACGTTTTGGACGGGTGGAACAAATTCTTTGTGGACAATTCCCTTGGAATCATAAAAACAAATCAGCATTGTCTTCACTTTTGACTTCTCCAGGCTCGATTTTTTGGGTTTCGGCTCGTCGTCATTTATGTCTTCACGACCACTTTGAAAACGTTGAAACCACTCGTGCACTCTGCTACGGGATAGGCAATTATCGCCATAAACTTGTTTCATCAATTGCAACATTTCGGTAAAAGCTTTACCAATTTTAAAACCAAACTTTATGTTGGCTCTTTGTTCGAAGCTCATTTTCGCACCGATGACAAAAACATACTGACACTTAAAACGCAATAACCTCACTTCCAATAGATGAAATGTCATGAAATTTTTACTGGAAGTCGATAAACGATAGCAGATTCTAACGCACCACTTGACATATAGATTGGGCCACTAGAGGGCGCTGGATTAAAAAAGTCCTGTTTACTTTGGAACTCACTTTGTATTACATTTAACCTAGCTTAATTGTAAGTAATTGTTGCGGAATCAGAGCCTAAATAAATAAATAAATAAATATTTTGTGGATGTATTTCTCGTCATGCCGATGTCCGATATATTGCATAACTGGTACTATGACCCAATTCGGTTCTAAAATTAAGTTAACAGACATAATGCGAACCGCAAAAATATGTCCTTGAGATGGGTCTTTCAACAGGATAACGACATTAAATCCACCCCAGAACTGGTCAATGCCCGACTAACTGAAAACAAGGTCTACGGACTTAAATCAAATTGTAAACTTATGGGGAAACTAGTACTATGACTAGTACTAGTGACTGGTACCAAACATATTTTTAGTATTTCAAATAGAATCGACAAAGTATTTTAAAATTTGTGTTAATATACTCAATACTATTAACAGATTACTCTGTACAAGGAGAAAATATCTCGCAGTTGGCATCGGCAGTTATTGCCTAAATTAAGATTGGTCACTACTGATATTGGCCTACCTAAACAAACTCAGGACGATGCATGCTTGTGCGCACATGTGTTACATCCAGTCATAAATGAATCCAACAATCGGTCACGTTTCCACCATCTGCATACATATCTCGCTGAAATCCCTTATCTAAGTAGTTCACATATCTGTATCCAGCTCTTAATATTTTAATAGATAACCATGTATCTGATAAATGTAACCAAAAGTAGACCTAAGTAAATACCCTTTAACCAAAGAACATGTATATAAACCCCAAGTCAAACCCAATAAAATCAGTACGAAAAAGACGTATTCACTTCTCCGTAGCCCAATTTGTATTGTACTTATTGCGGCGACTTTTGTCACTGAACTAATTTTAGTTCGCACATTTGGTGACCCTCGACGAAGAACAGCAAGTTTGTTCGAATTGAGACTCCGATTTGATTAATTGGTCAACAAGGCGACCGCGTATAAATAGAAGTTCTTTGGTGAACACTATTATTTCTATTGCTATCAACTTGGCGATAGACAGTTTTTAATGAATATAAGTGTAAGATTAACTTGGCGATCGTAGCACAGAATTATAGTTTGGTCAACCAGGAGAACCAAATTATCAAAAAAAAAAAAAAAATAATAATAATAACCTTGATTACCATTTTTACGGTTATTTATAAAAAAATAATAATAATAACCTTGATTACCATTTTTACGGTTATTTATAAAACACGGTGTGAGTCGAGGCACATCATAATAAAATACCTCTTAAAGGTTTATTTTATAATCGTAAAAAATGGCGACTTCAAGTATAAAGCTGGGTGAGCGCATTCAAGCTTTGATAAGGAATTACAAGAAAGATTCCGAAAGCAGGAAAACTAAACCTGCATATTACACAGAGAGCTTGGCTAACTTAGATGGCCTATGGTCCAACTTCGCCCTAAGAGAGGACCACAAATAGTTCAGATACAATTATTTCAATGAAATTAAAAATATTGTAATTGAATACAAAAATATATTCACGGCAAACCTAGCCACACTAAAAATGGAAACCGAGTCGATTATCTCTACAGAAGATGATTTGGAAATTGAATCCATGTTCCGTGGCAAAGGAATCATAGAATTTTTAAATGTAATGATTTCTCAAAGAAAACTTCAGCTTCTAAAACATGCACAAAAAGCGATTGTTTTAAATGCAACAAAAGTCAAAATACTTTACTGCATTTAGAAAAAACCACCGGTAATTTGGATGTCATTACTGCGGCGTCAGTAAGTGGAAAACAATCCAGCTATATACTCTTAGTCTAAGGAAATAATGGACAAATTGCGGAATTCAGAGCTCTACTTGATTCTAGATCACAAATAAGTGCTATTTCTAAAAGAGCAGTTCAGAAATTAGCTTTTGAAAACCACCAACAGGTCAATCTAGAGTCAATGTTGATATAATGTCAAAATATGGAAACTTTGCCTCAAGACTAGAAGCGATGGTGATGCCTCACCTAGTTGCTGATCAGCCGACATATCCGATTTCAACGGAAAATTGGAAAATTCCCAATAATATCAATCTGGCTGACCCCCTATTTGGAAATCCAGGATAAATTGATATACTTCTTGGAGCTAAACACTACTTTGATATAATGCAATCCGAGAGAATGTATATCCAAAAGGGATTGCCAAGGCTACAAATAGAAAATGTTACTCTCCAGTGGAAAAACAATGTGAATCCCACTTCCTAGAAAATATTCAGCGAGCACAAGACTAAAGATTTATTGTGCAGTTACCTTTTCTGGAGCATACATTAGAGTTGGGGCAGAGTCGTGACATTGCCACGCGACGATTCTTATCTCTAGAAAAACGGTTGCAAAAAGATCAAGCTATCAAGCATGGATAAATAGAATTTATGAACGAATATGAAATGCTTGGACACATGTAGGAATTTCGTTTAATAAATCTGCCAAATCGCACTACTTTATACCGCATCATTGTGTGTTGAAACCTAATAGGCACACAACGCATGAGCGGTGACTTCATTCGGAAAATCATTAAATGATTTATTGCACAAGGGTCCAACAGTCCTAAACACCCTGAAGTTCATACTGCTACGATTTAGAATACACAAATATGTATTAACGGCTAATATTGAAAATATGTACAGTCAAATTTGGATTAACCCAAATGATCGTACCACCAGATGATTGATTGATTGATTGATTGATTTATTGACTTATCTTTAGAGTACTAGTCACATCGATTTTATACATACATACATGATCGTATGTAGAAACGACCCATCAGAGGAATTGAAATATTACCGTTTGATATATGGCACTAAATCTGCACCTTATCTAGCAACAAAGTGTTTTGAGCATTTGGCAACTAAGCAGATGCAGCATTATCCGTTTGGATCTTCGTCTCTGAAATAAGAACTGAACTTAACAAAATATGGCTCAGTTCAGGGTTTAAAGTGCGAAAAAGGTGCTAAAATAATAACCAACTACTACAGGGATTAAATAAAGAAGACATTATCCATAATGTTTAGTTGGAAGGCACGGCATATGAAGATGGCAGCGTGAAAACTCTTGGAATAATCTGGGATCCCAAGAATGATAAACTTGCGGCAAAACACAAATTGTTACAAATACAAAAATAACAAGACGTGACGTGGTCTCAGAAATATTTAAAATATTTGATCCGCTCGGACTATTCTCTCTAGTCGTCATAAAGGCCAAAATATTTATGCAAGGTCTGACTTAGGAGAAGTTTGACTACAACAAAGAATTACCTGATCATTTACAAAGGCAATGGATTTCTTTCCGAGAAAGCTTAAAGAATTTAAATGACATAAAAATTTCGCGCCGTCTTCGAGGGTAAAATACCGACGTCGAAAGATATTCACACGTTTGTTGATGCCTCAGAAAATACCTATGCAGCATCTGTATATCTTCGTGCAGTTCCCAAAGACAATGGGCTGTGACTGTGACTGTAACTGTGCAATTGCTGTGTGCAAAATCGCATTTAGCTCCAATAAATGCCATTGCACTTCCTCGATTGGAACCAAAAAACTGCAGTGCTGGGTGCACAATTGACGGCTACAGTAAAGGAGCAACTGTCAATGGAAGCAGTTCCTACTAATTTCTGGGCAGATTCCGAGATTGTGTTGTTATGGATAGGGCTTACCACAATAAAAGATAAATTTGTGGCTACAACAATTACGGCGATTCAGAAGATATGAATGGCGACATTGCACATCGGAACAGAACGCAGCGGATATAGCATCAAGAGGAATATGTGGCTCGAAATTTGCGAGTCACAGTCCTTGGTTCTTTGGCCCACTATTTTTATATGGGCCATCGTCGAAATTGCCAGCACTGAAGCGTTTTTGGGAGCACTACGTCGCTTTATAAGTCGGCGTGGAAAATGTCAAACATTACATTGCGACAACGCAACTAACTTTGTTGGAGCCCGAAATAAGCTCTAGGAGTTGGAGGATGTCATCTTTGCGGAGAAAGCCAAACAAGCAAATTTTGATAACTGCATTGACAATGGAGTCAATTTCAAATTCATTCCACCAAGAGAACCGCATTTTGGTGGACTGTTCGAAGCTGCGGTAAAATCAGCTAAACCCTTACTGCTTAAAAATGACGTCACAGATAATCTAACGTACAAAGAGTTAGAAACTCTTATAGTCGAGATCGAAGCAATTCTGAATTCTCGGCCCCTAGTTCCAATGTCATCGGATCCAAATGACTTGACAGCAATTACTCCATTGAAGAACCACTCACCGCTCAGGCTGACAGTGAACCCTCTCAGCAACCACAGTCATTAGAACAAATATGGCAAGCTGTGTCAAAGCTGAAACATGCATTTTGAAGTCAATGGTCAACCGACTATCTTCAACAAATGCAGCAAAGACAGAAATGAAGACGATCATCAGCAGGAATCCAAGAAGGAGCCTTAGTGTTGATAATAGAAGATTACACCCCAGTACTGCAGTGGCAAATGGGAAGAGTTGTCAAGATCTTTGATAAAAAGGACAATTTTGTCAGAGTGGTGGAAGTCAAGACGGCAAAAGGATTCTTCAAGCTTGACATCCAACATATAGCTCCATTATTTCCAGAAGAAGAACCAGTGCATAAGCATCCTGTATCCGAGGACATTGACGACAACGACGTTGAGGAACGAACGGCGAAAAGAAAGAAAACATCAACAATGTCAACGTTGGCAATGACATTGATTGTAATGCTCCTAGTTTTACCGTTAACTGTAGCCCAATCTATCAACGTTACACAGTTTATGGCGAAACCTGGAATATTCTTTGAAAAAATTGGAAAAGGTCAACTTGCCACAACAGATTGGTCCACAGTTGTGTATTACAACTTGAAACCCTATTGGCATGACATGAATACATTTTCCATGGGAATTACAAAAATTTTTCACCTATGCACACTATTACCACATAAGGAAGCATGTACAAGTATGTACCATAATTTAAAGTATTTGGAGGAAGATCTGCAGGTGGAAAATATGCTGCTAGCAAGAACACGAAAGCAGCGAGCACTACTAGATATAGTTGAAAATATCGCAAGTAGTCTTTTTGGCGTATTAGACTTAACATGCTAAAGAAATGGCTCATACTATAACAAAGGTTAAAGGTAATGAGGAACACCTATTAACTTTATTACGAAATCAAACGTCGCACAGTGGCTCGTTTTACAAAAACTCGAAGCAAAAGTCGAATTTCGTGTTGTTCAATTTAGCAAATCTTTTGATACTATTCAATTAGGTATAGATCAAGCTATTCAAAACCAAAATTTTATATTTTACAAATTTTTTTTAGTATAGCTGCTCAAAAGTTATAAAAATTGTCTGTGTTTAAAGAAAACTAAAAAAACGAGATAAATCGGCAGGTTTAAATAAGTTTTTTTTAAGTAGTTAAGCTTAAAGAAAACCAAACATTTTTCTGTTTCAAACAACCAATTTTAAATCTAAATTAAAATAAAAAATTTGTTTGCGCATATATAATTTTTAGATTTTAAAAAAATGTAATTTTTTACCTAATTTTTAATTTGTAGTTGAAAAAAAAAATCTCCATATTTCACCGAGCTCAAGACAATACTAACAAGTAAGAAAGCTACAGTCGAGAGTGCTCGACTGTGAGATACCCGGTACCAAAACGCTTGTGCTTTACACTAAAAGCCTATTTAAAATTGTACCATACCATTAAAATAAATCGCCTCTCGAATTAGCTCCCGAACTAAACAATTTAATGTCATACTTAAATATGAATGATACATTTTATAAGGACGACAAAAAATGAATTATGTTATTTTTTTAAATTTTTTTGTCTTATGTTTTGTCATTTATTCTGCAATTGGCGCCATTATATCGCGCGGTCAAGGCTCGAACGCGCCACTTGTCGGCTACAGCTTGCAACAGCAACAGCAGTGCCTTAGGGGAATGTGTTAAAATTCTAACCTTATTGCTAATATCTCGCATGTTTATCATAAGATTTTACTGAAATTTTCAGAAAACGTCCGTTATTTAAGGTTATTTTATTATATCTATTAACTTTAACCCGAAAATAACGAGTATAGCTTATTTTACGTTTTTTATGATATTTGAGGGCGGAAGTGGGCGTGGCCAAATTTTAAAACAAACTTGATCTGCGTGCAACAGATTCCAATGTTGTCACCAAATT
>VNKF01011207.1:0-17184 GCA_008044355.1 Drosophila lacteicornis
GAAACGAGAGCACAGCGCGCAGACGCGCGGCCGTGCCTCATCGTTCCGCATTTGATCTGCGACTGAAAATCGGTTTGTTGTTGTTCTAGCTTTCGAACTAATGCTTCGAACTCGAAAAGCCGAACGCTTTCTGGGGTGCTAGACATATCGTTCGGCTGCTCTGGGGTTCCAGGCTCAGCCGTTTGGTTGATAGCACTTTTTCTGCTGTTTGACGCCTCTATATATTTCTTGCTTAGTGATTGTACACAATTAATGCTGAGAGCATTCGCTCTAGTCGATCGTTGTCATCACTATATCTGGGTCTAGCTCCCTGATTAGTCGGAAGAATACTGGACCGCCCTTGTGGTGGACCTAACTCGAGTTGTTCCCCTCCAACAGCTCCTTCAGAATCATCCATGATAACGCTGTTGCAATCTGCTAAACTCCCTAAGTTATTTAGTTTACTGTTGAAGCTCAGCGACTGATTGTTTTCGTCAACTGGCGATAAGCTGTTCTGGTTTGTCTGGCTTCTCTCGCCGCCAGTGTTAATGCTCGGAACGTCCTCAACGGAGGTAGATTAAGTGTAACCTTCTTCTTTTTCTTATTCTTATTGTATATATACATTCGGCCGACCACCGTGTAATAATTAATTTTTTTGTAATAAGATATAGTTATACGTGTTTGCGCGTTGTTGGCTTTTGTTAAGTTATTGGTTCTTTTTCGTGTGCTTCAATATTTTTGCTTGGCAGCAAAAATTTTTTATGACGAATAAAAATTGTGTAATTCAAACCGGGCTGCGAAGGTACTCCTGGGTATTGGTATAAGTCAAGAATCGGCTG
Organism: Drosophila lacteicornis; assembly: GCA_008044355.1. Taxonomy (NCBI): domain Eukaryota; kingdom Metazoa; phylum Arthropoda; class Insecta; order Diptera; family Drosophilidae; genus Drosophila; species Drosophila lacteicornis. The sequence goes on from VNKF01011207.1 coordinate 819, forward strand.
AGATAATATTAAGACCGGTCGGTGGTTCGCCGTTATTCGCTTGCGACCCAGCTCTTCCTGGACTCGAACCTCGCGAGAGACCTGACATTGCCTAGTACAATGGATAGCGTCGGCCAGGAAGCGCAGCTAAGTTCTTTTACGTTAAATATTTCTAAAAATGGTCTGCACTTTCATAGAGAAGTTATAATTATATTTTTTTCTTTAATGAGACACTATGATTTAGTGGATTACGATTTATTGTTTAAAATTTTAAAGGGTCTTGAAAGTCAAATGCGAATTCGAGAACTACAAGTGTCAGATCGGATGGCCTTCCGCTTCAGATACTACCTGTCTGCGAAATTGGTGACTTCAAGAGAACATAAAGAAAAATCATATATATATATTAAATTCAAAGACTAAATTACGTCGGTGGTGTCGTGTTTCCTTAGTCCTTAAAGGCTGAGAGAGTGTCCGGTGCTTTCCACGTCCTTACGGATCAGGTTATACATAAAGACAACACCTAGCGTCGTTTTACGGTTTGATAGAGAAGGTAGATTAATTAGGAGAAGTCTACTAGAATAAGATGGCAACCTAAAGTTTGCATCCCAGTTTAAGCCACAAAGAGCGAAAAGTAAAAGTTCTTTTGAGCTGACTTATACGTTTGCTGTGGACGTCCCACTGGGGACTCCAAACGCAAGATCCGTATTTTAAAATAGAACGAACTAACGAAATGTATAAATCCTACGTGACGTAGGGGTCATCAAATTCCTTCGACCCCCGTTTAATAAATCCAAGCACACCCCTGACTTTATTCACAATGCTCGAAATATGATCATTGCATTTGGAGCAATTTAGATTTAATAAGTTTGCCAGCACTATTCTTGAAAGCTATTAAGATCTGTTTATAAATCCGACTGGATACCGCCGTCCTTGTATTGCACGTAATGTTTAACGTCGTCAGCGTACATGAGTACTCTTGAGTTAGTCAACACTTTGGGCAAGTCGTTAATAAAAAATGTAAAAAGTAAGGGACCAAGGTGCCTCCCTTGCGGGACACCAGAGGCCACCCGGAGAACATTCGTCAAGTTGTTTTTAAAGAGGACCTTTTGGGTCCTGCCATTCCGATAACTTGAGATCCATCTAAGAAGATCGACAGGAAAACCCATTAAGTCGTTTTTCTTAACAAGAAGGGAATGATCAACGTAGTCAAATGCTTTACTGAAATTAGTCTGCAAATTTTGTAGAAAGCCCCTTATAATAAAAAAAAGTGAGCTCCAAAAGGTTAGTTGTTGTTGATCTTCGTTGAATAAATCCATGTTGCCATGGAGAAATTACTGATCTACAGAGGTGCTGCAAATGTGGATTAATTACGTTTTCGAAAAGTTTTGGGATGGCTGACAGCTTAGAGATTCCTCTATACTTGTAAGGATCCACTTTGCTAGCTTTTTTGTGGGCAGGAATGACGAATGATTCCTTGCAAATAAGAAGAAATTGGGATGTTTCTAAGGACAAGGTAAACAATTTTAGAAGGGGACTGCACAGGGCTTCGGCACAATGCTTAAGCACACAGCCTGGTACTCGGCAACCTGTTTAACACGTTGAAGATCCAAAAGAAAGGAGTTTTCGTTTAAGTTAGTACTGAAGATTAATTTGATTTGGGCATGTTATAAGAATAGGTCTGGCTTGAAACGAATGACGGAGAATAAGTAGTTTGAAAAAACTGAGCAAATAGATCGACGATTGCCTGATCATTATTTGCTGTCGTATTTTCAAATGAAAGCGAGGAAGGATGTGTAATAGACTTACGTTTAGTGTTGACAAAATTATAAAACTGTTTTGGGTCCTGCGTGAACTGAACCCTACAACGAGTCAGATAGTTTGAATAACACTGCGCGTTAAGCACTGTGAACTTAGACCGAGCCGCTAAATAGCGAAAATGGATAGCTTGAGAACCGTTACGTTTAAATTTCGAATAGAGATTGGACTTAATGTTTTTGAGGCAAGTCAACTCTTTACTAAACCAGGGAGGCTTATTTGAGATTGACGGATAGTATAACAGAACACTTTCATTAAAAATGGAGTTAATGGCATTGTAAAAAATATCCATGGCACCCACCATGTCGGTGCACATGTAGAGATCGGACCAATCAAAGTCAGATATGAAATTATTCAGCCGTCGAAAATCCGCTTTGCGAAAGCAGTCTACTTCTTAGCCGGCCGATCAGACTTATTGTCCTTAGTAGTCCAAATATCGATTGTCACTTCGAAAGTAGGATAATATAGATCTTCGGGTTGCGTTAAAGGCGGGATCCTAACCAACAGGACTCTTGCCGGATAAGAGACAACCTGAGATCGAGCAAGCGATCTAAGTAATTTCGTACATGGTTGACTTGAGATAGCGAAATGTCAAATAATCCATCAATAAAGTCATGCCCTGCTGTAGTTAAAAAGGGTATTGTAGGATTCATTTGTTGACCAAATAGCCCCAGGAATGTTAAAATCACCTAGAACAACTAAAAAAAGTAGGAAAATAGGAATATGTAATATAAGTAAAACTACCATTAAATGATAGCTTCACACAAAGATATTCAATATCGTTGCATTCCTCGAAAGTTAATATAAATTCAAACGTGACGTTGGAGTCAACCGCATGAGGGCACCGCCCCCTCGACTGTGTACACAGCTGGAAAGACTTCGGAGCTTAGAATCACCGGCTTTAACCAGGTTTCTGTGAACACAATCACAATTTAGGAAGATTACTACGTAAGCGTTTTGCATTCTGTTCGGTAGGAAGGAGAGAATTTGTTAGTTTTTTGAAGCGGACGAGGTAGATGGCACAATGGATTTTTCCGGCCTGGGTAAACTTATTCTACAGGCCGTCTTTTCTTTTTCTTATATATTTGGAAAACTATCTTAGGTAGCTCAGTCTGATATATATTTCATTTCAATTATTTTATTTATTTGTATACCCTTGCAGAGGGTATTATAATTTTGACCAGATGTTTGCAACGCAGTGAAGGAGGCATCTCCGACNCAGTGAAGGAGGCATCTCCGACCCCATAAAGTATACATATATATTCTTGATCAGCATCACCAGCCGAGTCGATCTAGCCATGTCCGTCTGTCTGTCTGTCTGTCCGTCTGTCCGTCTGTCCGTTTGTCCGTCTGTCGGTTTCTACGCGAACTAGTCTCTCAGTTTTTGAGCTATAGAGCTGAAATTTTCAGCATAGTCTTATTTCTTTAGCACGCAGTATATATGTCGGAACGGCCGAAATCGGACTACTATATCCTATAGCTCCCATAAGAATAATGGCGAAATTAATGCAAATGTTTTTAAACGTATTTCTATAAATTTTGAAATAAAGCAGTTTTTTATGGTTCTAGAATTCATGTTTTCATTTTTTTAAGATCGGACAACTATATCACATAGCTGCCATAGAAACGATAGGTCCATTTATATGAAAATGTAAAATTCTACATGTAAAATGTAGAATTTACAAAATTCGATATTTTTTCAACATTACTAAAATGGTTCGATTTTCAATGATCCAATTGCAGATTGCAAGGGTATACCAACTTCGGTTTACCGAAGTTAGCTTTCTTTCTCGTTTTTATTGTTTTTAATTTAAAAAAATTTGACAAAAAAAACAAAATATTTTATTTTTTAATTAAACCCAGTACCCATAGGGCACATGGGTATTATGAGTTAGTGTATATATAAGTATATATATTCTTGATCAGCACCACCAGCCGAGTCGATTTAGCCATGTCCGTCTGTCCGTCTGTCCGTCCGTGTGAAACAACAGATCTCAGAGACTATTAGAGCTAGAGTTACCAAATTTGGTGACAACATTGGAATCTGTAGCACGCAGATTAAGTTTGTTTTAAAATTTGGCCACGCCCGCTTCCACCCCCAAAAATCATAACAAACGTAAAATAAGCTATACTCGTTATTTTCGGGTTAAGGTTAATTGATAAAATAAATTAAGGTTAAATATCGGACGTTTTCTGAAAATTTAGTAAAATCGGATGATAAACATGCGAGATATTAGCAATAAGGTTAGAATTTGAACACATTCCCCTAAGGCTTTGCTTTTGCTGTTGCAAGCTGTAGCCGACAGGTGGCGCATTCGAGCCTTGGCCGCGCGATATAATGTCGCCAACTGCAGAAGAAATGACAAAAGAATAGAGCAAAAAATGACAAATAATAACATAATTCATTTTTTGGCGTCCTTATAAAATTTATCATTCATATTTAAGTATGACATTAAATTGTTTAGGTCGGGAGAGTAATTCGAGAGGCAATTTATTTTAAGAAGTATCGAAGTAGAGTATGATAATGTATGTACAATTTTAAATTTCCTTTTAGTGCAAAGCACAAACGTTTAGGTACCGAGTATCTCACAGTCGAGCACTCTCGACTGTAGCTTCCTACTTGTTTTTCGATTTTTTCCAACAGGCGTACAACAGGGCTGCTTCTGGAACCATGACTTTTTTTTTCGTTTTTTGCCTTAAGGCGTATGGGGGCTGCAGACAGCTGCAGCAAGACTATTGAATTCGATTAAGAAATATTAAAAGAATTTTTTACAAAGATATGGCAAATGTACAAAAATGTACAATTTTGTAAGTTTTCATTAAAGTTGAAAAATAGTGAAAATATGGACAGTTAGTAAAAAATTAATTACCTGAAGAAACAAGAAGCAAGCAGTAAAATATTTTCTTTATTTTATACCTAATAAGTACATTAATAAACGAAAAAAAAAGAGTATCCATTCCCTAGTTTTTTTGAAATTCGACCTGAAAGCTGCTCAAATATTCTAAAAATGTTGTATTATTATTCAAATATTAAATAAAAAGAAGAAACACACACAGAAATTCACATAATAATTTACACAAACAAAATATGGGCATTTCACGAAGACCAACCAATTATTTAATAAATATAAATATAAATGTATAAAAGTAAATATTGAATAAATAATATGAAATAAATAAATAAGGCGGATAAAAATATTTGTTTAAAATTTATGGTTAAATCCAAAGTGTTTTGAAAACATCCCCAAAGAATAATAAATAAAAAAAGAATTTAAATAAAAAAATTAATTAAGTAAAATGATTGAAAATTGATGGGAAAACACATTCAAATTAACAAATAAAACTAAAACTATAAACAAAAATGGCTGAAGCCTAATGGCTCCCGATATCGCCACTGGGGAGGCGTAGCGGTCTTCCACGACGAAATTCCTCCTACAATAAAAAAATTTTCTCAGTAGGCCAAGTGGTGGGGTTATGGCGGATTTTTTTGTTGGGATTTTCGCCAAGTCCCAGAAGAAAAAACCCGTGGTAGGGTTATGGCGATTTTTATTTATTTCCTTTCTCGGGGCCCCGGCGACTAAGGCCTCGCTCTCCAAAAAAATAAGGGCCGGGCCAATCTCTGACCTGGCCAATCTCGATCTGCTGGGCCTAGGTCTGGTCGAGCCTGGAAGCCAAAAGCCACTTCTTACGGCCTCACTCCCGGACAGCGACCACTCACCTATAGGGTTCCTCGATCCTGCTTCCTCAGTCCTGGCCAGCTAGTCGGATCTCCTCTTCTAGCGATTTAAATTTATAAATTCACCCGCGCTACACTTTCGGCCGGCAATCTCGAACTTTATTCGAATTCGGATACTCAGGTGCACGAACCGATTTAAGTTTTTCGCTGTGGAGCGCACACAACCGCTACGCCCTTCCTTGACTTTAGCATTGATCTATATTTCCCATTCTTCCACCTACCTTTGCGTTCGGCCGAATCCCCGTTGTATCCGAATCGGACCATCCCGGGTCAAGAACCTATGCTTCGGAAGGTGGCGCTTGACATATCCCCTCTTTTCGGGACAGAGTGGCATCCCTTCCCCGATACCTACCCGCTGCCCAATCGATAGGCCTAGTGTGACCAAGTAAACCCTCTGACTATCGATAGGTATATAACTTAACAATACAACGGTTAACTGCTCTAAGAACGAATAAGAGCACGACGACGGACGGCACACGAAGTCTTACGACGGACCCTGGTCGGCGGCCGTGATCTGTGCGAGCTATGGTTACAATTAAGTTCTCTCTTACTCAGTGAATCAGTTCTGAGCTGACAGCCAATCAATAAAGGCACTTCCTTTAAATCGATCGTTCTCATTTTATTTACAAAAGGGAGGTCAGCAACACTATTGTCACTGATCGTGGCCAACACCTGGTCTCGATCTGCATTTCGCATCACCCTGGGGCTACCAAGGCAATCCCAAAGTGACCGGTCGTTGTTTGCAGCAACTTGCCGCAACGCCGACTTCAGAACCAACAACTCCGTGAGCAGCGACGTGCCACGGTGCCAACCTCCTGCTAAGAGCTGTGCAGGCGGAGGATATTGTGGGCAACTACTTTGACGCATTATCTCATACCTTATCTGACGCCCGACCGAGTCGAAGCCCCCGACAAGATCTCGAAGCCTCGAGAACACGAGTAAAAATGAAATCAACTTAAAATTGGCACCCAAGGACGGACTGTTCTGGGCAGCACAGAAGGCAACCAAAACGCCACAGGAAGAAAATCTTTCATAGATTCATGTGAGTGAAACCTTGTTTATGAATTGCCAGAAGAAATTAAAAGGAAAGGTAATAAAATAATATATTTAAATATTGAAGAAATTAAACTTAAACTCAAAACTTTCAACATACAAAATAAATAAACGTTTACTTTTGGAAACAGTGTTGGCATTAAGGTAAATAGGTTCAAGTAATTTGTCTCTGTGCATACAGAGCAGTACTCAGCACACGGCTACTCTGTGTGTCGCGGTGTTTTTGAACAAATTTGTAAAATCCGATTCGCGGAGAAGAGTACGGTAAATAGATAAGCGCTTAGCTTATCGCTCAGCTTAGCGCCTAGCTTGGCGACGGTTCAATATTTTTTCTTGTATTTTTCGCCCGCTTGCGTTTGGACTTTGTTATTAGTGCGGGACTGCCCGTTACCTTGACAGCGGTTGTATGAGCGATTCAGAGTCTGAAGACTTGGTTGATCGGCTGAGTAACCTCGCTTTATCAGAAAAGGCCGCCGAACGTATAAAACAGAAAAGACAGAGTATGGATTCACAGCAACTACAGGCAGTCATAAATGCAGCGGTATCGGCCGCATTACAGGTGCAGAAACAAGAATTTGAAGGAAGTCACTGATAGGTTTAGCGCTGCGACAGTACCTGCTCCTGAGATTGCAATATACTTGCCTGTTACTGTATCAGGTAATGTGCCTTGTGACGAAGGCCTTGATGCGGTAAAATCTTTGCCAGAGTTTGATGGGTCACAGGGAAAATATGTTTCTTGGCGACAGGCAGCAGTAGCGGCATATGAGCTGTTCAGAGGGTTTAGCGGTAGTTCTAGACATTATCAGTTCTCATAATCCGTAACAAAATTAGGGGATCTGCTGATTCTGTCCTTCCGTCCTTTAATACAGTTCTTAATTTTTATGCTATTATAAGCCGCCTTGATTTTACCTATTCCGATAAGCGCCCATTACACTTGCTCGAGCAAGAGCTCACAACACTCAGGCAGGGACAAATGTCTATTACACAGTTTTATGAGGAGGTTGAGAAGAAGCTAACACTCCTTACAAATAAGACAACTATGACATATAAGACTGATCATGCCCGATATATGAATGATAAGCATAGGGCTGATGCCATGCGTGTATTTATTTCCGGCCTGAAGAGAAACTTAACCGATGTGCTCTTTGCTGCTTAGCCTAGGGATTTGCCTTTAGCCCAGAGTCGTCCATTACAAAAGACACCCGAATTTAACCACGAACATACATTTAAAAAGGGGTGGAAAAATCCGTATTTTACCAGGGATCAAGGTCAACGATCCGTTGTTGACAATAGACCGTTCGAGAAGATGGACGTAGATCCAACATCGTCGAAATTACGTCAGCCGACAAATTTCCAGCGCCTTCAGGGTTCTTCCACGCTACAGGCACTCGATGCACAGCAACAGATTACACAAAAGAGACCGATTAACTCTCAAAGATTGTCTGACTTTAGGCGTCAAAGAGTTAACCATCTGTTTGAAGAGGATCAGGGTGGTCAAACTGAGGATCATTATAATCAGATTGCTAATGATGCTGTAGATGATATAGACGGTGAGGAAGAGACGGACTATGAAAGCGATTCTGTGCATTTTTTAGGGGATCATCCCTGCTTCCGTTCGTCCAACGAACAGTAGCGGGGGAGCTTCGGAGGTTTCTAGTAGATACGGGGGCCTCTAAAAGCTATATCAAGAGAGAGATTGGATTGCCGACTTCAGTTTCCGTCGACTCTCCTTTCATTGTTAAGTCTCTTCATGGGTTTGAAAAAATAGAACTCAAATGCCAGCTTGATATTTTAGGTGTAGAAAGCCCTTTTTTTTTTATTACCCGGACTTAAAACGTTTGACGGCATAATTGGCCTTGACCTGTTAGCGCAAGTAGGTGCGACCATTGATCTTGAAAGCAATTCTATTAGGTTTAATGGGGGACGAGAGGAACTACACTTTCAAAAATGGGCTCAGGTTAGCTTTACGAAGATTGAGGATATTGTCGTGCCCCCAACAGTGCAAGTAGGTTTTCAGCAGATGATGTCTAGATACTCTGGGGCCTTCGCTGACCCAAACAAGAAGTTACCGTTCAACACAAATGTTGTAGCGACCATTCGAACAGAGGATAATGAGCCAGTATACTCGAAGCTGTATCCGTTTCCTATGGGTGCTGCCGATTTCGTCAATCGGGAAATCGAAGACCTACTAAAAAATGGCATTATTCGACCATCTCGTTCTCCCTACAATAACCATATATGGGTTGTAGGTAAAAAAGGCACCGACGCTTCGAAATTACCTAATAAACGCTTAGTAGTCGATTTTAGAAAATTAAATTTGAAAACTATTGCCGACAGATACCCAATGCCGAGTATAAATATGATACTGTCGAATCTGGGGAGAGCCAAATTTTTCACTACCCTCGACCTTAAGTCCGGATATCATCAGATAGAACTTGCGGAATGGGACAGGGAGAAGACTTCTTTTTCGGTCAACGGAGGCAAATATGAGTTCTGCCGCCTACCGTTCGGGCTCAAGAATGCCTCAAGCATTTTTCAAAGGGCAATTGATGATGTTATACGGGATAAAATAGGAAGGATCTGTTACGTCTATGTGGATGACGTTATTGTCTTTTCAGAAACTGCAGAGTCTCATATTTTCCATATTGGAGAGGTTTTAGAGAGCCTGCAGTATGCCAACATGCGTGTGTCCAGGCAAAAGTCACATTTTTTTAAAGAAAGTGTCGACTTCCTTGGTTTTGTTGTCAGCCAGGACAAGGTAAAAGCCATCAATGAGTTTAAACAGCCAAGTAATTTGTTTGAGCTGAGATCGTTCTTGGGCTTAGCAAGTTACTATCGATGCTTTATAAAAGATTTCGCATCGATAGCGAGACCTTTGACAAATACTCTGAAGGGTGAAGGTGGCAGGGTCAGCAAATACCGTTCTAAAGGAATTTCGGTGAGCTTTGATAAGCCCCAGTTAAGCGCATTTGACAAGCTTAGAAATATCCTTGCTTCAGAGAACGTTATCCTTCATTACCCAGATTTTACGCGACCATTTGATTTAACAACTGATGCTTCATCCTTTGGCATAGGTGCAGTCCTGTCTCAGGGAAACAGGCCTATAACAATGATATCCAGAACGCTGAAGGATAGGGAATTAAATTATGCCACGAATGAAAGGGAGTTACTAGCAATCGTATGGGCCTTGGATAGTCTCCGTCACTACCTTTATGGAAAAAGTGACATTAACATATTTACGGACCATCAGCCCCTTATATTTGCGGTCTCTGATAAGAATCCAAATTCAAAACTTAAGCGTTGGAAAGCCCGCATTGAAGAAAGCGGTGCAAGGATTATGTACAAGCCTGGGAAGGAAAACTGTGTGTCGGACGCTTTATCGCGTCAAAATATTTATGCTTTGCAAAGCTCAGCAGAGTCAGTTCAAGCCACTATTCACAGTGAAGAATCAACAACACATGTCATTGAGGCCACGGAAAAGCAACTTAACTGTTTTCAAAACCAGATCGTATTGGAGGAGGCGTCCACGCCAAATAAGCGAATATTTATAGTGTTTGGTAATAAGACTCGCCATCAAATTGATTTTTCTGACTGGGAGACATTACTGGACTTAGTGAAAGACGTAGTAACGCCCAACGTCGTGAATGCCATACATTGTGAGCTTCCAGTTTTGGCCCGTATTCAAGATTGTCTGGTTCGGCTCTTCCCTGCCACTAAATTTTGGTATTGTAAGTCTTGGGTGGCGGACGTTATCAAGCCGGACGAACAAAAAATATTAGTTGTGGAGCATAACAGGGCTCACAGGGCTGCTCAGGAGAATATTAAACAAGTGCTGCTTGACTATTATTTTCCAAAAATGGGTAAGATCGCGGCCGAAATCGTTCTAAACTGCAGGATTTGTCAGAAGGCAAAATATAATAGGCACCCATTAAAGCAGGAACTAGGAATTACCCCAATACCAACACGGGTGGGAGAAATGTTACACATGGACATCTTCTCAACAGGGGGAAAGTACTTCCTCACGGCTGTCGATAAATTTAGCAAGTTTGCGGTGATCCAGCCAATAGCATCGCGTGCTATATTAGATGTAAAAATCCCGATCCTTCAGCTGGTGAACCTTTTCCCTAATGTTAAATCGATATATTGCGATAATGAGGCATCGTTTAACTCCGAAACGATACGATCCATGCTGAAAAATCAGTACAATGTTGATGTAGCAAATGCCCCACCTTTACACAGTACGTCAAATGGTCAGGTGAAAAGGTTCCATAGTACTCATATAGAAATTGCCAGGTGTCTGAAATTGGAAAGGAAAATAGATGATATCACGCAATTATTTCTTCAGGCGACCATAGAGTATAATAGGTCGTTTCACTCTGTCACAAATAGGAAACCTGTTGAGATCATTCATGCTAGTGCTGATTTTGCCCCGGATATAATTATGAACCTTAAAAAGGCACAGCAGGAGCAGTTAGATCGGAACAATCCAGCTCGACAGAATAGGGTATTTGATGTGGGTGAGAAAGCTTTGGTAAAAACCAAAAAGAGATTGGGGGATAAACTTACACCTCTGTACATCGAGAACAGGGTCGATGCTGATATTGGGACAACAGTATTAATTAAGGGGAGAGAGGTCCATAAAGACAATATTCGATAGGAGCCACCTAAAAAAATTGTTTCCTAGGCTTACTGTGCCAAGTTGTGGTAGAGTCTTACCATCGATTCCAAAATGCAGGCTGAGAAGAACGCTCACACAACCATAGTCGAAAAATTATGAAGATACCTATAAATTAAGGAATTGAATCTCGTCATCTATGCAGTACCTTTTCAGCGAAGTCGTGAAATGTTAAAATTAAATTAAAAACAACTTATCTGCCTTCACTCTTTCAAAAGTAAATGTTGTGAATCATTCAAGTTGACACTAGTGACCCAACGGCGATTCTGAAAGAAAGTTTCACAAGGGATACCTTAGACAGCTGCTTAATGTGGCTAAGATAAAAATACTAGCTATTAAGATATCATTTAATTTTGTACAATTAATATTTAGTTTGTATGGCAGAAAATACGAATATTTCCAATCGCACACAACAGCCAGACATGCTGTCACGTCATGGAATGGTCGACTTAGCGATCCACCATGCATGGTCGCCACCGCAACGAAACGCAAACAGACTCCACTCCCTTTCAAGCCTGCCCTTTCTTCACTAGTTAAACGAAGAAAGCCTGCAGCATATAACGGAGATGCAATTGCTAACAATCAGATGCCAGCTGTAGCAGTGTCAACCTGCTTCGCGTTCTGCGTAATGATTTACGATTTATCAGGCTCACCTACAGGCGGCGAAGCAGAGCCTCGGTAGCGGTGACGCAAATCCTTGCTAACATGGACATGGCCGAGGACGTCCATTTTTGAAAAGAAGGGGAGCATTTAACAATACATCGGTTAACTGCACTAAAAACGAATAAGTGCACGACGACGGACGGCACACGAAATCTTACGACGGACGCTGGTCGGCGGCCGTGATCTGTGCGAGCTACGGTTACAATTAAGTTCTCTCTTACTCAGTGAATTAGTTCTGAGCTGGCAGCCAATCAATAAAGGCACTTCCTCTAAATCGATCGTTATCATCTTATCAATCGCTGCTGAAGCTACGACCCAGCTATCAGCCTACAAGAGGGAGGTCAGCAACACTATTGTCACTGATAGTGGCCACCACCTGGTCTCGATCTGCACTCCGCATCACCCTGCGCTACTGAGGCGATCCCAAAGTGACAGGTCGTTGTGTGCAGAAACTTGCAGCAACGCCGACTTCAGAACCAACAACTCCGTGAGCAGCGACGTGCCACGGTGCCAACCTCCTGCAAGAGCTGTGCAGGCGGAGGATATTGTGGGCAACTACGTTGACGCATTATCTCATACCTTATCTTATATATATATGTACATTCATAATATTAACTAAATAAACTTGATTTTTTACAAATTTTCACTTGCCTTGTACTGAACTTAAGTGTTGGCACAGTTGAAAATTTCAACTTTAAACGTTATTCCCAGGCGTACGCAGCATTTAAATGATTCAATTTTTTTGTATATAGTTGAATTAAAACATTTGTGTATTCATTGGCACTATTTTTTAATACTTTTTTTTTAACGTCCTTAAAACTATTTAAACTTAAACAAAAAATGAACATATTTGGTGAAACAAAAGTCTTGGCACAGTTGCCTTTCCTATTTGAATTTGTCTTATTTTAAGCGTAATCTGGTCATTTTTTTTTTTTGGGAAATTGATAACGGAACTCCCCCCTTACCCATATGGCGTCCAAAAGTTAATGAAAAATAAACATTTTGTAAGGTTATTTTGACTTTTGTCTGCATTTAAGCATAAGCACACAGAAATCAAGGTATTTCAGCGAAAAAAAATCCTTAAAAAGTGCAATGAAGGCTAATCTTATTATTTAAGTTTAAAATATTAAAGCAAATTATTTGGTTAACTTTTAACTTTGTATGACTGTGGACGGCAGTCCACGTAGTGACGATGAGTACCGAGACTGTGGTGCGCAAGGAGACTACTATATATAGCCGTAGAATTAAAAATCTGCTACGATAGTCCGATCAGAAGCATTTATATCTTTATTGAAAGGTATTGAAAACCTCTTTGAAACTGCATACTAAGATTTTTAAAAAACAGATTAGTTTAGGAGAAATGAGTGAAAGTGCGAAATTGAAAATTTTGAAAATTGGAGCTACTGGGGCCGGTGGAGCAAAAATCCCAACATTTTTAATGTTGTTGTGATCTAGCTTTAAATACGCGTCGAATGACACCTCGATCATCCTGATCCGATACTCTGTTCAAAAGATATTCAATAAACAAGATTTTAACGGCCTTTCCGAAATGAAAACGTTTGTCACTTGGCTGAAAAATTTAAAAAGGCAAAACAGGTAAACAGGAACAGGAAATTTCCAACAATATGAGGTATCAGTCACTTAAATTGGACAAAAACTAACTGAAATAACTGTTAGTCAAAATATTGCTAAGGGGCTAATAAACGATGGCTCTATGGAAATTTGTATGCACGCCATGGCTAGCACTGCAGCAGGAGCACACAGATTTAAAAAAGATCAGTTAGTTTTTGTCAAATTTTAGTGAATGATACCTCATATTGTTGAACATTTCATTGTTAATAAAATAAAAAGTTAAAGGTTAAACAAATAATTTGTTTTACTATTTTAAACTTAAAAATAGGTACATAACCTAAAAAATTTAACTAATTTTTATAGGGTTTTTGCTTTTTTTCGCTTCCGTTGACAGCTTAAAGATGATAAGATTGCATAAACTTGGCTATTTAGTAAATAAGATTAGCCTTCATTTCCATCCTTAAAATGTTTTATAACGAGTTCTCGTTGCTCAATTACGTGGTCCATTTCGCTAAATGAATTTTTGGCGCACTAAACTCTCTTAAAATATTACCAGAATAAGCTTGAACCAACTTCGAATAGAATGACCAAATAACAGAAAAACGAGAAAAAAAGCTAACTTCGGTAGACCTTGCAGTCTGCAATTGGATCATTGAAAATCGAACCATTTTAGTAATGCTGAAAAAATATCGAATTTTGTACATTTTACATTTTTCATTTCAATAAAAGTCGACCGATCGCTTCTATGGCAGCTATATGATATAGTTGTCCGATCTTAAAAAAATTAAAACCGTATTTCTAGTACCATAAAAAACTGCTATATCTCAAAATTTATAGAAATATAGTACATTTAAAAACAGAGAAGTTAAATTTTTTTTTACATTAATTTCGCCATCATTCCTATGGCAGCTATAGGATATAGTAGTCCGATATCGGCCTTTCCGACATATATACTGCGTGCTAAAGAAATAAGACTATGCTGAAAATTTCAGCTCGATAGCTTAAAAACTGAGAGACTAGTTCGCGTAGAAACCGACAGACGGACATGGCTAGATCGACTCGTCTGGTTATGCTGATCAAGAATATATATACTTTATAGGGTCGGAGATGCCCTCTTCACTGCGTTGCAAACATCTGGTCTAAATTATAATACCCTCTGTAAGGGTATAAAAACGAGCCGCCATTTGTATAACTAACGGTGCATTGGGCAGCTGCAAATTATTTGGTTGAAATAAGCTGTGACCTTGTTTTTTTTTATAAATTAAAAAAGAAATATTTATAAATTAATTAAAAATACGTGAAATGAATAAATATTAAGTTTGAAGGTAATTTCTATTAACGGAGCCCCTTCGAAAAAAAAGGGGGTGTAGATAGGGGGTGCTTCAACATACACTTGGGTATACAAATTATGTTGGGGACGCTCTTAGTTTAGCCACAATAAATATTTAAAGTTTAGCCTAATTCCCATACAAAATCCGTAGCAAACACGCACACTGACAAATTATGAATACACAAAATTCAAGAGCCTGTCTGTGTGATCGTCGCGGTACAGTGGTCTGTAAAGGTTAAAACTTTTGTCAAATTGTGCTTAGCGTAAATACTATATATGTCACGCATTTATGCGTGAAATATAAATAAAACAAAAATTTTACAACGTAAAATACGTAGTTATTAACTACATTTTAATTCAATTTTTTTTTGTATTTCAATATTAAGATAATATTATATATAAAATTAAAAAGGATCTTCCATGTTCTTATTTTCGTTTAATTTCAAATTAATAACCTAGAAAAAAAACATTAATAAGGAATACTTTAAGTAACGCCACAGACGAAAAAATTGTTTGCCTTCGGCGCTACTTTAAGTACTCCTCTTCCATAGCACCCTTCTCATTTCCGATTTTGTTATATTATAACTTTGGATCCCGACGACTTACAATTGGATGCATAATATTATTTAGCAACATTGTCCCTTGGATACAGAAATTAACCAAAATATTTATGTATATATGTATACAAACTAAGTGCGTCCCTAAAAATACTTCTAATTGGTTTAGTAATTAATTATTCTTTGTTTTGATTCTAGGTTATTATTCACACCTGATTTTTGATTTTGACAATAAACGAAAATAAGGACATGGCAGGTCCTTTATAACTTGATATATAATATAATCTTAATATTGATATAAAAAAAAATGGAATTAAAAAGTAGTTAATTGCTTCGCATTTTACGTTGTAAAATTTTTGTTTTATTTATATTTCACGCATTCATGTATTTAAAGTGTGCCAAGTGTCGACATATATAGTATTTACGCAAAGCACAATTTGACAACAATTTTAAGCTTCACAGACCACTGTAACGATCGGGAATTAGGCGAAATTTTAAAGATTGATTGTGACTAAACTAAGGGCATCCCCAACATAATTTGTATACCCAAATGAACATTGAAGCACCCCCTATCTATGGTATTTTTTTTTAATTTTTAGGAAGGGGCTTCATTAATAGAAAATTACCAGTTTGAAAATAAGAGAATCATTGTTTTTAAAATATTTGGATTATCTTTTTGGTTCATCTTTTGTAGGCTTTTAAAGTTTTAGGTTGGGTCTGGTTGAAATAAGCTGTGAGCCACATGTATGTACATACATATGTACATATACAGTGCTCGCAGCTTATTTCGTGCAGAGGTAAAACCATGTCCATCAAGTTAGCAGGGCAACTTTGGAAAATCAAACTTTTGATTATACCATAATTTGCCGCTAATTATTCGCAAATTATTCACGGAAAAAAAAAATTTGCCGCGGAATTTTTTAGTTAATTTTTTAGATGCCCTGCTAAGTTGACATCAAGTTAGCAGGGCAACTCCAGAAATCTTT